>JAQFVV010013631.1:0-90290 GCA_028023455.1 Epiperipatus broadwayi | reverse complement strand
CAGAGAGTTGGAAAGGTAGCAACAGAAAACAAAAACTATAAACTGGAGATTATATCATCAGTTCAAAATTCTTATGATGGAAAATTAATATATATATATATATTGTAACGGTCAGAATCATCTATCTCGCTAACACACTGCATAATTCAAACCCCAGACACTAAACTGAACATTCTAGGAGGGGTTGCCTTCTAGATATACTAAGTTCGAATCTAAAGTCCAAATTTCACAGTGCCACCTGCGTGATAATGCATCTGATGCTACAACTAGTATAACCTTTTACCGGTGCCTGTGGTCAGGGAGAAACAAAAGACTCTATACTAAGATAAGTTTGGGTGGCTAATTAACGTCTATGGATTTACATAAGAAATGCAGAAAATATATATATATATATAGACCGAGACAGTGATAGGAATCAAATAAAATAAGAGATAAAATTTAGTTTTAAATAATTGCACACAATTTATTTATATCAATATATAGATCAAACGCCACTGTCTGCTTATATGAGACAGGAACGCGTATTAAGTAATTGTTGGCATTTAGATTTCAGTAATGACACAAGGGTTTTAAAACAAGGTGATAGATTCTATTCCTCGGGCTAATAGCATTACGATAATGTGCTTGACAAGATAGGAACATGTGCAAGGTGCTTTGAGTAAATAGACAAGTTTAAGACAATATTGGAAATTAAATGTTCTAAAATATTTATTGATTTCGAGAATAGTAACAGACTAAAGCTTACTAAGCAAATGTGGGAATGGGATCAAAGCATTTATTTGAGAATAATAATAGATTTGTATTGAAAGGTCAGTATTGCTGATAGTGAATTTATAAAGTTGGAGGGTGTGACTCGTTTAAGTCACGGATGCTTTGTAAAATAAATATAAAATGAAACAATAAGAAGATCCGGAATAATTACGGAGGGCATCTCGCCGCTAACCCATAGGAAAGTATTTTGACGAAACAGCCGAAACTTAGCGACTGTGTAACGATTGCGTTTAATTCCCAGGGGTGCCATTTGTGAACACCCTCTGCCTGGAAAACTTGCAATGAGCGAAAGAACGGACTTTGCCGTGTAAAGAATCCTTGGAAAATAAAACAAAGCGGTTTCAACAACCAATTCATGTACCAGCAATATGAGACTAGTGTATATAAAAACATACTAAATGGGTTTTACTTGGATTAATAGAAATGCCCAATCAAGTTCCCTGAAATTCATTTAAAAGGGTCCGCACATTCTCGACATCAATGACGAATTTTATAATTAAAATAGAACACGGTAATTAAAATAAGAAAATGCATGCTTGCGGGTTTGAAAAGTAAGTATAGATTTCTATACGCAATCATGCATTTGGGGACACATTTAATCATTGACTTCGCACATACTCTTATATTAGATTAAAATCAATAACATGTAGATTTTAAACTATGTGATTATGTTACATTAAAGAAAAGAATCGCCCTCGAACGAGTGATTTGCAAGACAATAAAATTGGAAAATTATAAATTAAAATATGCCTTAATAGCGGCATCTTATTTTCAATAGAAGGAATAGTTCACTCGGTCAAAGACGATTCTGACACATTATCATAATAAAATAAAAGAAAGCTTTATAAATAGAAAATATTAACCCAAGGATAGAGCAAAATGTTGAGTATATTTAAATACATGAAAGAAATACATAATGAAGTGGTGAAATATAAGAAAACAATATTAAATAGCTATAGCATGGTAGTTAGTGATCACAAGAGCTCTTGGGTTAATTTAGGTTACCTCTGGAGAAGCATTTGCAGGTAGATGTTCGGCAGGTTTTATAATTCAGCAGCAAAATCTGGAATGTTCATATTTGGCAGTGGCAGCAGCAGTTTTGGGATCCGTGTGATAAATTTTTGATGGTATGGAGCAGCGGCTGGCTATTCCGATGGGACATATCCATCTTAAATGCCTTTACTCTGACATGTCAAGCTTAGCAAATTATTAGAATTTTAGAACAACTCAGAAACTTTTAGACAACTCAGATTTCTTTAAAAACTTAGAACTTTCAGAGCTTAGAATAGCTTAGAATGGAGAACAAAAGAAAAACATCCTTTTTATAGTAAAATTTAACAATAGATTTGTCCTGGGGCATACAAAATTATTGGACTTATCTGCTGTAATTAAATCTATCCGAATGTCTAAAGGAATTCAACATTAATTAATTCCTTTTGATAACTTCCCCGTCGACATTCGAATTACAAACTAGATTTAATTAAAATTACTGCTACTAATTAAAGAAAACTTAAGTGGACAGCTGCTGTTTTTAGATAACTTATATAATTAAACTATTGTCCCTCATTTATTTTAACAGAAATATTTGGGATGATTTTTATTAAATAAAACGAAAATTATTTTATTTTAAATTGTAATATTTGAATCTATCTACTAAACGAATATTTACTAAATGAATTTTATTTTAAATCAAAATATATTACGACGACGGTAATATATTTGTAAATAGATCCAAACAAAATAACTAACAATTTATAATTTTGATATGTTTTAAAATGGATATCATAGTGTGTGCGCAATTACGACTTATATAACTTACTTTTTAATAAATGTAAATTATGTGAACAAATACATAATTCATATTTTATTTTATTTGGGAATAAGTTATATATATAATATGAGCATTGTGCTCGTGGTTTAAAATTAGGTGGGATTTTCAGTATATAAGTGTATTGCAGACACACTACGATAGATTGGGGTTCAAACTAAGGTATGAGGGTAGGAAGTAGGTGAGAAAAGGTGAAACAAAGATCTGCAAAGCAGACCTTACTGTTTCACATTCCCTTAGTGACGGAACAAAAAAATTGTTAAAAAAAAAGATCTTACAACAGGTGTCCACCTATGAAGCCTGCATAAAAAAAAATTTACCAGATAACCCATAATGTACAGGATATAAATATAATGAAGAAACGAAACTGAATTATATACCCGGATCATATTAATAACTCTACCGTCTAGCGAACATTTTTTTATATCCCCCCCCCATTCTTCCAACAAAATTTTATTTAAGAACTAAATTTAACACTGTTTATATCCGATCTCCTGTTTATATTATTCTGTGATGTGTCCATTTCTTTTTTGTTGTTGTTATTGTTGTTGTGTTTTTTTTTAAAAAAAAAAAAAACTACTATAATCCTGGGTCTGGTGGGTAATAACTGCTTTTATAATTTGATGACTGCAGTCTCGGATTATCAGGTTTCTTTACCTTGTCTGGCGGTTCTTTGGCCCAGGGACTGAAATCCAGAGTGGTTAAGAATTCGGCCATTTCCTCCACCTCTTTGATTCTGCTGCCCGCCATCAGCTGTTGTATTGGTAGCGGCATATTCTGTTGAACGGTACGTATAATATGAGTATCAGAAAACGCAAATGTGTTCAGTGATCGAAGGCGATTGACCTGGCGAATGAAAAATTGCGTGTGTGTTTCCTTGATCACTCCGTACTTTTCCTGGCAAATGGTATTTAGAATTCCGCTCTGCCGATCCTCACTCCAATAATATCTTAGTAACAGGCTACAGTAATTCGTAAAGTTGTTTGGTTTTTTTGCCAACATGCCCCACCAATCTTTTGCATAGCCATATAAATGATGGCTAGCGATAGCAGTCTGTTCATGCGGATCCGTTCTATAAAACTGAAAGAAATCCCGCAGGCTATCCAGGTGTGGGTGGGGGTTTTCTCCTATTTCTCCTCGAAATATTTTAACAGTTAATATCCTAGCAAGTTGGGTTTGAACCCCAAAATCTGGAATTAAGGTCCTGTGGATTGTATCTATCCCACTACTATGTGCTTGAGGAGGTGGTAGATCATCGTTAGAGGCCTGACATCTTTGGTTTAGGTCCACTGCCTCATTGATACTGTTTGTATCATCAGGTTCTGTTTTTTCTATCAGGACTTCATTGTCCAGGTATTGTATTATTTTTGGCTCAGTTTGATCTCGGCATTCGCTCATTTTTTTCCGATTTCCTGAGCAGTATTCTTCCAATTTTCGTTGGAGAGCCCTATATCCTTCTCTCGCTTGTGCCAATTCATCGAGGAGCATCCTGGTAAACTTTTTACACTCTGTCTCTTTTCTTTGGGCTTCCTTTTCCTGCTTTCTTGCCCTCTCTTCGCTTCTCTTATATAATTCCACCAGATCATCCAGATCGGAATCTTCCTTGGTCGTTTGCTGGACAATTCTCATACTTTTTGGAGGAGATTCAAGAAATCCGGATGGTCCGGTTCTTGATCAGCGTGGTTGTTGTCCATATTACCCCTGGCTTTGGATGGTTATTGTGATCGATGATGATGATTACTTTTTATTTTATCGCTAACTATATTAATATATCTTTAACACAATGTATCGCACTGATAAAGAAAATGTTTAAACTGTTTTCCGTGGAGCTTATTAAAACTAATACGGTAAAAAAAATACTCTTATTATTTTTCCTTGTTTAAATCTCTGCGATGATTACGTTTAATTACAATTTTATTAATGGCTAATAGGCTATCTCCCTCTCGGTTCTGTCAGCCTAATTGCTGCTTTTATATTTATCACCTAAAACCCCAACTACTGCCCTCTTACTACTGCCAAAATTTCTCGCTTAAATCTGCTGCCAACATATATATTTTTAACTGCCCGTATATATAAAATCTCTTAAATTCTACCTGTCAAAATGTTTCGCTAAAATATATATTTTTAAACTCAAGCAAATTTTATTTATATATATTAACATTCGCTAGATCCGGGTATAATTATTTCATTCCTTCTTATTTAAGATTTGCAAACATATATATTTATTGACATAATTATTGATTCGATTCACATCTCATTATTTGGTCTAAGAAAAATTTACACACGTTTAGAAAACAAATTTCATACAAAAGAATTGAGCCTTGTGACAAAATTTATTTTAGAAGTAACTCCGTTTAGTGAAATTACCCTTGGGTGCCATGTCACCAGTTAAAAATATCCATAGACTGTTAGCTTCCCAAAATTAATTTTAATAACTATTCCATTTAACTACGGGCACTCGTTAAACATTCACATTTTTTTTATATATTAATTACAACATTTGTTTTATCATTATGCTATATTGCGCATTGAGCCGATAAAACTTTATTTTGATAGAAAAATACAATATTTGATATCTTCATAGATTGTCACAATATTTACTTGGGACAATATTTAAGTAATTTACACTATGCATACATAGCGTGATTTAAGTGAAACAATAAATACAGATAATACAGATGGCTCATATCGCACTATAGCATGTTTGGACAAGTTCTGATTATATAGGATAAGTAATTGAATGCCCGAGTCAAACAAAATATATGAAATATACACGCAAATAGATAATATAGAGTTTGAAAAATATTATATATCAAAAATATAAAGGATTTGAGTGATTACATACGAAACAAAATGCTAAAATTAAGCTACAAGGATGTGGGTGTTTAAATAATTAAGATCTACAAGGATGTGGGTGTTTAAATATTTCGAGCCTCTACGTTTGGGCAAGCCATGGACCCGGAAAAAAAATTTACTATGTAACGGTCAGAATCGTCTATCTCGCTAACACACTGCATAATTCAAACCCCAGACACTAAACTGAACATTCTAGGAAAGGTTGCCTTCTAGATATACTAAGTTCGAATCTAAAGTCCAAATTTCACAGCGCCACCTGCGTGATAACACATCTGATGCTACAACTAGTATAACCTTTTACTGGTGCCTGGTGGTCAGGGAGAAACAAAAGACTGTACTAAGATAAGTTTGGGTGGCTAATTAACGTCTATGGATTTACATAAGAAATGCAGAAAATATATATATATAGACCGAGACAGTGATAGGAATCAAATAAAATAAGAGATAAAATTTAGTTTTAAATAATTGCACACAATTTATTTATATCAATATATAGATCAAACGCCACTGTCTGCTTATATGAGACAGGGACGCGTATTAAGTAATTGTTGGCATTTAGATTTCAGTAATGACACAAGGGTTTTAAAACAAGGTGATAGATTCTATTCCTCGGGCTAATAGCATTACGATAATGTGCTTGACAAGATAGGAACATGTGCGAGGTGCTTTGAGTAAATAGACAAGTTTAAGACAATATTGGAAATTAAATGTTCTAAAATATTTATTGATTTCGAGAATAGTAACGGACTAAAGCTTACTAAGCAAACGTGGGAATGGGATCAAAGCATTTATTTGAGAATAATAATAGATTTGTATTGGGAGGTCAGTATTGCTGATAGTGAATTTATAAAGTTGGAGGGTGTGACTCGTTTAAGTCACGGATGCTTTGTAAAATAAATATAAAATGAAACAATATGAAGATCCGGGATAATTACGGAGGGCATCTCGCCGCTAACCCGTAGGAAAGTATTTTGACGAAACACCCGAAACTTAGCGACTGTGTAATGATTGTGTTTAATTCCCAGGGGTGCCATTTGTGAACACCCTCTGCCTGGAAAACTTGCAATGAGCGAAAGAACGGACTTTGCCATGTAAAGAATCCTTGGAAAATAAAACAAAGCGGTCTCAACAACCAATTCATGTACCAGCAATACGAGACTAGTGTATATAAAAACATACTAAATGGGTTTTACTTGGATTAATAGAAATGCCCAATCAAGTTCCCTGAAATTCATTTAAAAGGGTCCGCACATTCTCGACATCAATGATGAATTTTATAATTAAAATAGAACACGGTAATTAAAATAAGAAAATGCATGCTTGCGGGTTTGAAAAGTAAGTATAGATTTATATATGCAATCATGCATTTGGGGACACATTTAATCATTGACTTCGCACATACTCTTATATTAGATTAAAATCAATAACATGTAGATTTTAAACTATGTGATTATGTTACATTAAAGAAAAGAATCGCCCTCGAACGAGTGATTTGCAAGACAATAAAATTGGAAAATTATAAATTAAAATATGCCTTAATAGCGGCGTCTTATTTTCTATAGAGGGAATAGTTCACTCGATCAAAGATGATTCTGACACATTATCATAATAAAATAAAAGAAAGCTTTATAAATAGAAAATATTAACCCAAGGATAGAGCAAAATGTTGAGTATATTTAAATACATGAAAGAAATACATAATGAAGTGGTGAAATATAAGAAAACAATATTAAATAGCTATAGCATGGTAGTTAGTGATCACAAGAGCTCTTGGGTTAATTTAGGTTACCTCTGGAGAAGCATTTGCAGGTAGATGTTCGGCAGGTTTTATAATTCAGCAGCAAAATCTGGAATGTTCATATTTGGCAGCGGCAGCAGCAGTTTCGGAATCCGTGTGATAAATTTTTGATGGTATGGAGCAGCGGCTGGCTATTCCGATGGGACATAGCCATCTTAAACGCCTCTACTCTGACATGTCAAGGTTAGCAAATTATTAGAATTTTAGAACAACTCAGAAACTTTTAGACAACTCAGAATTCTTTAAAAGCTTAGACCTTTCAGAGCTTAGAATAGCTTAGAATGGAGAACAAAAGAAAAACATCTTTTTATAGTAAAATTTAACAATAGATTTGTCCTGGGGCGTACAAAATTATTGGACTTATCTGCTGTAATTAAATCTATCCGAATGTCTAAAGGAATTCAACATTAATTAATTCCTTTTGTTAACTTCCCCGTCGACATTCGAATTACAAACTAGATTTAATTAAAATTACTGCTACTAATTAAAGAAAACTTAAGTGGACAGCTGCTGTTTTTAGATAACTTATATAATTAAACTATTGTCCCTCATTTATTTTAACAGAAATATTTGGGATGATTTTTATTAAATAAAACGAAAATTATTTTATTTTAAATTGTAATATTTGAATCTATCTACTAAACGAATATTTACTAAATGAATTTTATTTTAAATCAAAATATATTATGATGGTAATATATTTGTAAATAGATCCAAACAAAATAACTAACAATTTATAATTTTGATATGTTTTAAAATGGATATCATAGTGTGTGCACAATTACAACTTATATAACTTACTTTTTAATAAATGTAAATTATGTGAACAAATACATAATTCATATTTTATTTTATTTGGGAATAAGTTATATATATAATACGAGGAATATTTTCGCAAAAGAAAAGCATAAAATTAAATGTTGAAGAGTTTATTACAGTTTGTTTTCAAAAAAGATAAGAGTCAAATAGTTTTCTATCATTAGTTTTTGAAATAAAAATTAGAAAATAATTGATTAAAAGGGGGAGGGGAGTTTGGTTAGAAAAGTTAAACTAAAAGTTTTATAAAAGGAAGTAAAGAGTTTTTCTTATTAGTATTCATAAAATATAAATAATTTAAAGTTTAAAAATACAAATCTCTTTTCATTTCGAATTAAAGAAAAGTAATCTTAAAACTAGTTATATATGTGCATATATATGTACGATTGTCAATAATAGAATAAATGTATGCGTAATAAATATTATAAATAAATGAAAGTTAAAGAAGATTATCATTAAAAAACATGGCAATGGCTATTAATTAAAAATATAAAACAACACGTCTGCATGGCTATTACTAATTAAACAATCTTCCAAAACACATTGTCAAAGGATTATCAATGAAATTTCGACAACAGATATTGCCGGAGGATATCAAAAAGAAAAACACTTCACAGGTATAAATAGTAAAATTTTATCAGATAATCAGTTCAGTTCAGAAATTAATTGAGTCAGTTAAGTCAAGAGAAGACCATCAGTTGAGTTAATTGTATCCAGAAACAAAATGTGGTGCTGAGCAGTTTTGGGAAATACATGCCTCTACACAGTCTGATGTCCGATGAAAACAGCAAGATCTGCCTGTGAAATAATGTCAGCTTAACAACTTGGACATATCCATCAATATCTAATTGTCTTCAATAATAATAATCATGAAGAATAATGGAACTCATCAAGGAAATGTCCCAGCCATCTGGAAGCATTCGTACTGGGAGAAGCAGCAAACAAGAAAAAAACAAAGTTCTAAATCTACATTCAAAATCCTAGGTAAAACATTTGCTTATTTTCATTCATACTATATCATACATAAAATGAACTATTGATATGTGTGTTTAAGTTTCAAATGCTATGTAATACTTTATTATTATATATGTGAGTGTATGAGTTAATGTGTGCGTATCATTATATCAGTGTTATTAGTTAAATTAGATAAATACCAGTGTTCTATTATTAAAATCTACAAGAATATTTAAACTAGTTTAGAAATGTTAATTTAAAAATATGCGTGTATTTTATTAGAATTATAAAATGTTTAAAATCAGTAAATGTTATTTAATAAATTGTCTTTAAAATTAAACCTTATTTGTTGGTCAATTCTTTTTATCAATTCCTTCTACCAATTCTTTTATTAATTCTTTCACCATTAGTTAAATATAATCTGTTAGTGATTACAAATAGCTGAGCTAGTCATGGATATTTAGGCATTGAGTTAGTAGCCATTGCTCAAAGTGCGTTATTTATTCATTCTTGAATAGATAGCTGGTGCCTGTGTTTATACACAAAGAAAAAAGTGCTTTGAACATGGTGTTGAACTCAACAGCCAAGAAGAATTTATATCCTGGAAATGTAATGCTAGTTATATATATTTTATAGCTATCGTTTGGGCATACGTACTCTCCGAGTATGTTCTTCTCTGCCTAAGAGACCGGTGTTTCGAGGACACATATTCGAACCGGTACAATATATATATAAAGCAGTACTAAAATATTTATTTCTGACCCTCCTTTTATGTACCTATATATATATATATATATTAGATTTTATGTGTAAAAAGTGTATTTAACTATTTAATTTTGCGCAAGTTTACTTTTTAGATGTTTATTATATAATCTATAAATACTCTTGGACTGTTTATATTAAGTTATTAAAATGAATTATAAATAAATATCAAGAAGAAATTCAATCATAAACCATAATGCAGTTACAATAGTTATTTATATATGAATTTAGTTAGAATAGTAAATAAAGATACATAAATTTGGGGATTTATTTTTTATAAATAATCATAGATTTTGTTTGAAATTTTTTGAAATACTTTAAAAGTATATTATGTCATGTGAAAATTATTGTAGAAGCATTATAACAATGCTTACATCAGAACCATGATAAAACATATGTTAATATATTACAGATAGAAACGTTTTATTACTCTTAATCCTACTGCTGTAAATCTTGAATGTCTCATTCAACTATAAAAACACAGTATTCTAAACTATAAAACAAAATATGTCTGGCTGAAAAGCTAATAAAACAAAAAGGGTCCCAATTGCTTGATTCTTTTCAATTCTATGGCAATGTATTTTCTGAGATTACATCTATACTCAGGAAAAGTTTGTCATCTTAGCAGTAATTATATGCAATAAAATTTCTTTGAAGTTTAAAATAAATATGGTTTCACTTACAAATGAGAGCAAGTGTACCATTACTAAAGAAAATCCCCAGGACACAGCTATTTACTTTTCTACAGAGTAATTATGCTTGAAACTCCAAGAAATATTGTATCATTCTATTAAAAGTGCAAGAACAGTAAACCCTTCAGCACAGTCAAATTATTGTTTTGATAAAAAAAATCTGATTGCCTTAAATGTTTAAATTTCTCTACTAAAGAAGACCAATATAAATAACTTTTTATATAAACTTTATAATTTTGGGCATTTATTGAATGATTATTATTATTATTATTATTATTATTATTATTATTATTATTTATTATTATTATTATTATTATTATTATTATTATTATTATTATTATTATTATTATTATTATTATTATTATTATTATTATGACAATGATGATGATAATGATGATGATGATGTTCTTTTAGAAAAATTTAAACTTTAAACATGTTTTAATAAGTCAGGTAAATTAATTTTGAATCCAGTATTTTATATAGGTGCATATGCATAATTTATAGCTTATGTTTGAGAACATGCATTAGATACACAAATTACATATATACATGTCTATTCCTTTAAAGCAAAGCAAAATACAAGATTTTTAACCATCAAAATAATATATTAAGGGATAATTGGTGATAATCTTTTGTTTAGCTTTTTAATTTCAGCACTTATCTGGATTTAAAAAGAAGATTATCTTGATATTTATTTAATCCTTTTTTAAATAAAATGAAGACACATCATTTTACTGGCCAAAAAACAGAATAGTTTTAAAATTCTTCCACATTGATAGGTTTTTTGATTGGTATTGTAATGTTATATAAATTTTTATTTTATTTATAATATTAGTATAGCATTGTATAATAAAGAATAAAAATGAGAGGTAATATTCATCTAAATAGAAATAACATTTAACCTGTAATATTACCAATAAATTATCATTTAGTGCTAATAGATTATCCCTGAGTCCAAACCAATTTTTTCTTTATATCTACAATAACTCTTTTGTTTAAGTTTTTGTGACTTAGCCTCAGGGGTTGTCCAATAATAGTAATTGAAAATTTCATCATAATATCACTGATTAAAGATTATTTCTACTTAAATGGATATTATCTTACAGAAATTCAAACAAAATAAGTAGGCTTAAGGAACAAACTAGTTTAGTCTCAATGATTGTCCATCATTAGTAATTGATAATCTCTGAGTAACATAGATGTTAATGGTTATTTCTATTTAAATGGATATTATCTTCTCATTGTTATTCTTTATATTAATAACAATCTATATTTAATTCATATATATATATAATGTTTTCACGATTGTACGATGTACATAAATTATAACTTTTGTGTTGTACCGTGTATTATTTCATTAACACCGCTATTTCGATGGACTACCATCCGAAATATCGGTGTTTAATGGAAAATATTACAAGGTACAACCCAAAAAGTTATAATATATATCATGAAACATTAGAATACTAACCAAATATCAAAATTGTATTAAATTTCTTCCACAATAATGGTTTCATATATATATATATTCTAACCATGCCCGCCATTGACCTCGTACCTCTACTTACAAATAAATAAATTACTATATTTAACGTCACTGGGTTCTAGCTCTAATAATTAAATATTAAATTAAAAAATGTTTTACTAGCTTAAATTTCTTAAAATTAACTTAGGTTCTGTTTTAAAGTAAATTAACATAAAGATTTAATGTATTCATGAGATGAGAAGTGGAAATACGAGTTGGCAAGGTAGATCACATTGAGCCAATATCCCACAGGATACCACCTCAATGGCATAAGAATACTATCCCCCCTTTATACTATTATTTCAAATAATAACTACATAGTATTCTTATGACTTTCACAACGTCTACTTACTAAGACTCACTTAATAACTATAATATTAATTCTGTTATCTTTAATAATAATAATCATCATCTAGCTCAATAAATTATAATCCCAGGTTCTTAATCTTTATTTATACTTCAACAAAATGCGGTAGCACATATGGTAAGGGATTTTATGCCATATCTACTACACTGCAATTAATAACAATAATGATTACAATCTTTCTTACTTAATCAAATTGGTATAAATTTCTTTTATTGCAAATTTATTACCATAATAAATCAATCAATATCAATATCATCTTTTGTCTTTAAACAATAAAGTAAACTAAGAAGTGGTAGTGTTTAGATAATCTGATAAATAAAGTAAGTGGCAGTTAATAGCATATAATTTATCAAAATATTAGGATAGTGGATTTATGACCAATAACTTAATGCAATTTTATAATTACTTAATTATAAGAACATCAATAATAATTAAGATTAAACATATTTTTAGTTATCTTTTGTGCAAAATGTACTTCAGTGGTTGTGAAAACATTCTGTGAATTTGTACCATGATGTAGAGAAAATAAAAGTCAGACACAAGTTTTAATAAAACAAATTTAACAAAGTTTATTAACATCAAATAAATTTAGGTAAAATAAAACAAATCTATTTACATTCTATTTACAACGGATATCCTCCTTTTGCTCACATGACAAATGCTAAATTTTACCCATTTATATTTCGTTATCTTTTAGTTAACTCATTATACATTAAGAAGTTATTTATTTATTTACTTCAAGTTTATCACAACTTTTATCTTTAATTCATTATGGGTAACAACATTCTTTACCTTTTAATTATACAAAATTTACTGTATTATAATTATTTTGTGGATAAATATTTTATAAACATCACAATTTATAATCAATATGGTTTTAAAAAAAATTTACATTTCTTGTTACTTTAAACTAATTACACAGCATATTATTAAATATTATGATTAACTTTAATGTTTGTTCTCCCATGCTCATATAAATTATAATGCGTTCTTGCATAAGCTATACTCCGTATAATATTATAATGTGTTTAAATATCACTCCACATAATTTCAAATATATGATAATAATTATCGAGTGTTATAGTATTTTTAAATATGCAATATTTATATTTTTAAATTATAATTAATACTAAAAAGATGAAATTACATGTTAATAGTTGTATATTTCGTTTGATATACTTTTACAAAAATTATAGTTTATTTCTAAAAATTAGAATAAAATATTTCTATAACTCCTTCCATTATTTAGGATATCTGTATCTTTCTTTCAATGGTTATAATCTATTCTTAGTTAACTCTTAACTATTCTTTTATTTCAAGTGAAACTGAAGAAGTATGTTCTAAAATATCTATTGTTTTCCTTTCAATAAACTTATCATATATTAATGTAGCAACAAATACAGATTAAGATATGAAAGATGTATAGGATATTGGGAAGAAAGATGGATAACTTGTCTTCACAGCTTTAAGAATGGCCGGAACAGTGTGAACAGGTTCAACATTATTGTCTATTAACCCTTAAGATAAGAAAATGATGTGGCAGCTATTTATTCAGCTTTATCAAGCATCAATACAACTCATACAGTAGTAAAAAATAAGACCATCAAGACAGCATGTGTATCAGTCGTAGGGCTAATATAATCATGTTGATTATCACCTTAAAGAAAAAATGTGGATCGGCCATAGGCCATGTTAACTATGCTGATTCTCACACAAAAACTACTTATTTCCATTTCGTTTATAATCTTCTAGATTTTCATACATCATCTTGACTCTAAATCATCTCTGTACTCTAAGTTTACTTATTTAAATTATTCCCTCTAGATTTTCAATGTATCAAGTTAATTGATGGAATACTAATAATCTTTTAAAAAAAAGATGCAGACTAAGCAACAATTAAATCATTTCTATTCCTTGGTAATAACTTTATCTCTGCATAGAACACTGTAAGTCTATCCTTTACGTTTTTTATTAAAATAATGTTCAAACATCCTAATAGGAAAATTAATAGAAATGTTTATAATCATTGATTATTAATTTATTATTTATCAATAAAAGAAAATGATTGATTACAAGTGCATATTTTTGAAAAACTAACTATATCTCATGTTTTTAAAACAGTTATTTAAAAGGGCATGTTTATAAATAATAGTCAATAATGAAACTTTAAACTACATTCATTCTATTCTCCACTGATCTAAATAAATAGAAATACATTATATCATTATTAAATAATTATAAATGTTACCAAAAAAAAAACAATGCATATCTTCGGATCAGGTTTTGCAGTAGGCTTCTTTCCTTCTAATATCACAAATATACACTTTCACACACATCAATTATTAAAAAAACATTCAAAATCAAAAATATATTATTTTATATATATTATATCGCAAATTAATGTATTTGTTTCCTATCACTAGCTTTTAAACTTAATATTTATATTAAAGAAAATAATTTAAACCATAGTCAAATATTTTCTGATGGTAAATCTTGTCTAGTCCCATAATATATATTATTCTTCTTTATCCGGAATTTTCTCCATTATGATGGTTGCAGTTTTAGCTAAATTAGTACATTTAATAAATTGTTTAGATGATCTTTAGTTTAGTTTTAGTACAGGATTATGTAGCAAATACTTTATTTTTTTTTATCCCGTGAAGTTTTTAAAGTTCTGAAGGAATCATTTCTTCAAGTGGCGTTGATGCACCTTTCGGGCATTTTAATGTAAAATACGATTATTTAATACTTTTGTTACTAAGTGTGTTTCAGGGATCCATTATTTCCACATGTTCTCTCCTGTATTTATTCCTTTTAAAGCAAGTAAGCTTTCCTTATTAAGCTTTATTTCAGTTATTATTATTTTTTTATTATTAATATTATTTTTTTCTTAATTATTTTTTTTCTTTAGCTATATTTCTTCAAGTCTTCTTAAAAAAACAATTTAAATTATTTTAAGATTAACATTATCTTGTTTATTTATTCTTTCACAAAGAATAATTATTTTACCATTTCTCTTTATTAATTTCACATAATGTACTTTCAATGAATTTATACACAGAATAAAAGTAGTTTCTTTCCTTTTTTCGATACACTATATACGTGTATCACTGAATTAATATAAATAATTTGAAGTGTTATAAACTTTAAAACTGGATTTAAAGAACTATCCATAATTTTTATACTGAGAATTCCGAATCTGTACTTCAATAGAATTCACTGGCAGGTTACGATTAAGTTAGTGATACATAATTTTATGAAAACCTTTAAAATATTTATTTAAGACTCTCTCTATGATTTTAAGAATTGTCATTAATTTGTTCTAATGATATTATTAGAATTATATTGAAAAAATTGAATAAATTGGTGAAAAGAAATTATTAGAGAGCTCAAATTTTTTTACCTCTACCTGAGTCTGTCAATTCTTGTTCTCCCTTGATTTATACAATTAATTGGCGCGATTTTGGGAGTCTGCCAAGCTCTATTACTATTGGTCAATCCTACTTGGATTTATAAATAATTTTCTAAAGTTTTAAACTGATAACGTAACACTTAAACACTATCTAATTATTATTTAAAACTAATTATTATATTTAAATCAATTTAAACACTTTTAAAATAATTTTGAAAACAATATTTAATAAAATTATTCACTACTTATTTTTATTATGATGTTTATTAAATTCTATCCATTTCCTATAATATTATTTAAATACTTTAAAATATTGGTATTAATTGAAACAAGTGCTTGTATAAAAAAATATTCCAGACAATTACGTAATCGTTTCGGTGTTGTTTTGTCTATTTTTGTCTGTCTTAATAAATTTACTGCACTTATATTATATGAAATTTTTATATAAAATTTTGAAGAAATAATTTAGAAAAAATATAGAAATAAATACAATTCTCAAAATCATAATATTTACTATTCAAATACATTACACTAATTTTTATTATTTAATATAGTTTATAAATTTAAATACTATATAATATTAATTTATTCTAAGTTTTAAAGTTATTAAAATTGACTTATTAAATACATTTTTATTACTGATAGCGTGTTATTTTAATATGGCCAGCTTTTAAACCATATGAGCAATTCTTTACTCTTTATTTAACTAATTTTTTAAATGATTTTACGTATCATGTATTTGCTTTAGCTTTAAATTGCACTTTACAGACCTCTATAAATTTAATATATTCAATACATCCAATAAATATATTCTCAAATTTAAAATTTTTTTAGTAATTGACCATTATAACTATTTCTTGACCTATAGAAGGAAAGGGTACAAATATATATATATATATATATATATATATATATATATATATATATATATATATATAACATTATTATAATTCAATGTCTCTATTAATTCAAATCAATATATGTAATTTTATAACTGAATATTTATAAATACAGTAATTTGATATATGTAAACTATAACTAAAATTGTTTATCCAATTAGAAGCACATTCGACTATCCATGTAGTCTTTGTCAACAAATACTTTAAAAGGCTAACCATCCCACAATTTCGTGATCTTAACATTTGCTGTTCATCTGTTAATTAAGTCTTTTTTGTATTTGTATATTAACATAGTTTTTTTATTTTTATTTTGTCATTTTTTTTTTTTTCAATTTGCAATATTTTTATGTTATTATAATTGAAGTTAAAATTATAAATACGTTGGAAAAAGAATTAAAGAGCACTTGCTCTTATTAAAAAGAGTATAGAAGATGAAACAAAATTGCAATGTAAATAATAATGGTTAGCATCCGTTTTTTACAACAATAATAAATCATGTATTTATGGTTTTAACTTCAATTATAATAACATAAAAATATTGCAAATTGAAAAAAATAACAAAAGGAAAATAAAGGAAGCTATGCTATTATACAAATGCAAACAAGATATAATTAAGAATCAGGCAGCAAAGGTTAAGCTCACGGAATTGTGGGAATGTTAGCCCTTCAAAGTATTAGTTCACTGAGACTACAGGATAGTCAAAAGGCTTCTAAGAGGATAAACTTTTTTAAAGTTATATTTTACATATATCTAAGTACCGTATTTATAAATATTCAATTATAAGATTATATATATACTGTAGAAAAATATCTTTAAATAAAGAAAAAAAATCTATCATTTAAACTAGTTAAGACAGTTTTGATTGTAAATTTATTTCATTTTTAACCTTTAATTTATTTTTAAAGGAAAATATTTTATACAATTTTAAATATTTTGAGATTTTTCTTTTTGTTATTTATTACATTATATTTGATTTTATTATTATTTAGTGATCTTTAAAAATATATATTGAGAGGGAAAGGGAAAATCAGAACTAGATAATTATGCTACTCACCATAATAACTTAATGACAGTAAAATGATAAATAAATAAAGAGTCATATTTTCGAGCATGTTTATTGTAATTTATATCCTATTTATTTAAAATATCTTATTTTATATTATAAGCCTTTTTTTACAATTACTAATAGTATTTTAAATATAAAGATATACCATGGTTAAAGATAAAATGTTACATATATATATATATGTATAAGAATTTACTAAGGATTCAATTGGTTTCCAAATTGCCAAAAATAATATTTTACAGTATATATATATATTAACGAATTACATTTGTATATTTTGAAGTTCATGATTTTGGAAGTGAAAAAAAGGTAATTTTGAAAAGCTATATGAATACTTGGTAACTGCTTAAAATGTATCTTATTTAAAGGTGATTAACTCAAAAAAAAGAGTGGTATAACAAAAAGTTATATTTCTACTAATAATAAATACTTCATTACCAGTGTTGTATAGAGTTAGAATTAGATAGTGTTAAACACCTACGGACTTACTTTTATAAAATGAACGTTGCCTTTGCAATTTTTTTAAAATATATACAAAATATAATTGTTTATAGATAAAACACCTTTTTACTATTAGCCATTAACATTTATAAAATCTGTAAAGGTGATGATATCCGATTTAATTCTCTTACTTTTCATTATATGAATGCATTAATGATAAAGCTGTATATTGTATATAATTTATTCTGGACTGTTATACACGCACGTTCAAGTGCTATTTTGTAAAGTTGGCATTTCTTGTATATATACATGGTTATATTTGACAATTGTTGTTTGGTAACAAAGCTTAATATATTTCAAAGGATATATATAGCATAATCTTGTATAAAAATGTATTATGATTCAAGATGATTATTAAGAAAATTTCACATTCATTATCAATGCATTAGTCCGTTATGAGGGAATGAATATTATAGTGTGCTTTTAAAATACTGTGTTCCAAAACTTATAAACATGCACACACATAAGCTACAATCATAATAATGTTTAATGTGCACATGTCATCTTTCATGCAACATTAAAGGCCAATACATACTTAATATTAGGAAAAGGAAATACCAGTTAAATTTGAGAGTAATTCAATAAGAAAAGTTAATTATCTGGAAGTTACAAAAATAAAGATTCAGTTCATTTTAATATATGAATAAAGACAATTGCCAAAATTTTGATCATTCAATTAACGATCTCTTTGTAAACATTCATGTCAATAAATAACATTATTATGGTTTTTTGTTGAATTAAAATTCTCTCATGTTTGTCTTTTTATTGATAATTCCCTTCATACATAGATCAGAATAAATCATGATTTACTAATCTATGCTGGAAATAATTTCCTTGCAATACAGTTGGCTATTAAAATGAATTAAAGATAAAAAGAGTTATCCAAGATTAACTAATTATTTATGAATTAATAATATTAAAGAAAGATAAATAATTTTCCAGGTTCTAATAAAATCCTATGGCATTCAACTAATTGTTTTATCCTAAAATAAACACTAAACCTTGTATATTTTCTCTGCTTCAATATTCGCAGCATCTAGCAGCCATATTTGAAAATGATATCAGTTAAAAAAGTCATGTCTGATCATTGCAATATATTTAAATAAAATAAAATTTTCATTATATATTAATTCATTTAATAAGAAAAATGGCAAAATAGCATTCACTCTTGTCAAAATAAAATCACAGTTATTCAAGATAAAATAAAACAGATAATGTTATTAAATCATTAATACTCTTAGTTTTATAAGTTCATATTAAAGGCGATTTAATTTCACTCATTTCTCAATACTACTCAACTTATTTCTGAAGGAATTTTCTAAAACTTGATATACAATATTACTTTTCAGTTTCAAAAATGATATATTTCTGGAATGATATGCCAATCTATTAACACTAAGAGAAATGCCAATTATAACATTATATAATTTTCTGTTTAAATTTTAAATATAGAAATTTATTAAGCGCTGGCAGATATCTAACAACAAAGCACAAGGCTAAAACCGTATACAGAATCACCTTAAAATGCTTATGTGACAGCCAATCAGATATAATAATGACATCAGCATGTGGAACTCTCAATTCAAGAATACAAGCCAAACACAAAAGAAAAATAGGACCCACCTTCTTCGATACTTAAATTTATATATAAGTCAGACTCAAGCATTGAACAAAGACTGTGAAACTTAAAAACATCTCTTTGTTCAGAATTCTTGAGTCTGACTTATTTATATGTAAATTTAAGTATAGAAGAAGGTGGGTCCCAAATTTTTCTTGTGTTTTGGTTTGCGTTCTTGAATTGAGAGTTCCATGTTCAGTCATTATTATATCTGATTGGCTGTCACATAAGCATTTTTAAGGTGCTTCTGTCTAAGGTTTTAGCCTTGTATGTTACAACTTAAATCTTAATAAAGTTAGCTTAAACAATTAAAAGATAAGAAATAGATATCAGTTTTTGTTACTACTTTATTGCTTCTTATCACTATTATATATATTTTTAATACTGACATAAAGTGTAACAATTATATTCACTTTCAATCAGCACTTTTGTAAATGTTTCTATATTTTGTGCTTTATCATTTTCATAATGACATTTTTTTAATTTTTTTTGTAAAAGAAAAAAAAAATAAGTCTTAGTATTTTATACACCATTGGGCTGCAGAAAGGAGTTTGCTATTAACTGAAAGGATACCTTTTGATTCCTCTTGGAGGACTTAAACAAACTTAGCAGGACAAATTCCTAATATCCATTCCATACATTATTGTTGTTGTTATGTGATTATTCATATAGTATATGAAGATGGATAGGCTGCTCACCAACATGTATTAACCAGTGTGGTGAGTTTATTGGCTTTTTACCTCTGAGTTTAAGATAAAGAAACACTATGGTCTATCTTCTCAGTTGCTTGGTAAAGCAGAATGAATGTATGTGTAAATGATAAATATTTTTTCAGTAGATAGATACAATCATGACAGACAAAAATGAATCATGGCACTTATTCCTAGGATGGTATAAAGTCACCAACAAAGGCAGTGGTAGGTGGCCAAAGGCAGCAGTTTCTAAGAATCCCCTGATTGTAGACTCTGGCTGCCATTTGATGACAACTTTTTATTTAGTTACTTACAACTGCAGATCACTTTCACGTGAAGGAAGATGGCAGGAATTAGAAGAAGAACTGTCTTATATTAAAAATGATATTATTGGACTTTGTGATGATAGACGAAAAGGTAAAGAGAGAATTGATTTAAAAAGTGGACATGTACTCTACTGTAAAGGCACAAATATTAGAAATGCAAGTGGAGTAGGATTCATTATAAATAAAAAGTGGAAGAACAACATTATGGAAATTTATGGTGTATTGGACAGAGTGATGAGATTAGTTAGAGAACATAGTACCATATACCAAATGCAGATGGTTTAGGTTTGTGCCCCAACCAGTTCTCATAGTGATGAAGTAGAAGAAGATTATTATATGGATGTACAAAGGCTTTTGATCAGAGAAAACAACATTTTACAATTATTATGGGAAAATTTAATTGGTAAACAAATGAAAGATGAAAGTGCTGCAGGTAATTTTGGTTATGGTAATACAAATGAGAGAGGTCATAGACTTGTAGAGTTTGCAGATAAAGAAAAACTTTATATTATGAATTCTTATTTTGAGAAATTATGTTAAAAGGAAATGGACATGGAAGCATCCAAATGAAGGTACAGCAGAATTGGATTATATTTTGACTAATAGGAAATATATATTTCAAGATTGTAATGTTCTTAAGACATTTAACACAGGAAGTGATCATTGATTAATAAGATGTAAAATACATGTTAATGCAAAACTAGAGGGACAAAAATTATGAAGAAAAACATTTTTTACAGATGTTATTTCTAATCTTCAGAAACACTCTAGTGAATTTAAATTAGAACTTACAAATCGGTTTCTATTATTAGAAAATTTTGAACATGATACATATTTGAATGAAATTAATAAGAAAATAACTGATACATTTTAAAAAAACTGCAACAAAGATAGCTGGTAAAAAAAAACAGCAATTGACCAATAAAATTTCAGCTGAGACTAGACAATTTATGAAGAAAAGAAGGAATATGAAGATATACAAAATGATGGATTAAAAAGAATTGAATACCTGAAATTCTGTAAAATTGTGCAGAAAAGAGTTGAAAATGATATAAGAAGTATAACTGTGAACTAGCAAGAAAAGTTGTAGAAGAGATTAAAAGTATGAAGAGTGTAAAATAACATTTTTGGTACTGGTAGAAAATTTATATCTGCAATAAAAAAATGGATCTATTATTAAAAACAGAGATGAAATCATGAAAGGAGTAGAAAGCATCTATCAAGAATTATATAGTAATAAAAAACAAATATCAACTATACCTATTATATCTTTCAAATTGTCCAGAATTTTAAACAAAGAAGTGAGACATGCAATTAAATTTATAAAGAAAAGAAAGGCTCCAGATAATCTTGGAAGCAGGTGAAGAAATAGAAAAAAAATAGCAAAGTTATATATCAAATGTCTAAACGAAAAATATGTACTAGATGACAGGAAGAATGCAGTATTAATATTCATATATAAAACAGGTGATAAAGAAGATATTGTAAACAATATACCTATCAGCCTTTTATCACTTTTATATAAAATTTTTACCAAGATAATTACAACTCATCTACAGAGAACATTGGATTTCCACAAACCAAGAAAACAAGCTGGATTTAAAAGTGGTTTTAGTACAGCAGATCATATCCAGATATTGGGAGTAGTTATAGAAAGGATAAATAAATATGGGGTTGCCATTATGCTTTGGATTTGTAGATTATGAAAAGGCATTTGATTCTATAAATATTTCTTCAGTGATTAAAGCATTGGATCATCAAGGTATAGATCCAGGATATTGTCATATTTTAAAGAGTATTTATAAAAATTCAACACCAACAATTAGATTACATTATGATACTAAGAAAGTCAACATTGAGAAGGGTGCAATACAGAGCGACCCCATATCTCCAAAACTTTTTACAACAGTGCTGCAAGAAGTATTTTGTGGATTAAATTGGGAATCTAAAGGAGTAAATGTAAATGGAGATTATTTAAGTCATTTAGATTTTTCAGATGATGTAGTTGTTTTTGAAAATAATGCTTTAGAGCTGCAGGAAATGTTGCATGAGTTATCAGATGAAAGTAGGAAAGTATGACTAAAGATAAATGTTAAAAAGACTAAAGTAATGTTTAATTGATTTTTTCGAAATAAGAAAATAAAGATTGATTATGAGGAGTTAGAAGTTAGCTGCTACAAATATCTTAGTCATATTATTAATACAGATGGAAACATAATGGAGGAAATTAATCATAGAATTAAACTTGGTGTGCTTTTTTTAGAAACAACTTTATACTAAAATGAAATATGCCTATGTGTTTGAAAAGAAAGTTTTTTAATAACTGTGTTTTACCAGTTCTTATTTATGGATCTAAGTCTTGGACACTTAATAGATGAGCAATACAGAGACTTCAGACCACTCAAAGAAGTATAGAGATATTCATGTTAGGTGTAACAAGAATAGATCAAAACACAATCTATGGGTAAAAGAACACACAGGTGTTTTTGACCTCATTGAAAAAATTAAAAGACTGAAATGGAGTTGGGCTGGACATATTGCTAGAAGAGATGATAATAGATGGACAATTGAAATCTTAAGATGGATTCCAAGAGATTGCAGAAGACACAGAAAAAGACTGCCTGTGAGATGCATGGATGAAATAAGAAAGTGTGCAGTAGTGATGTGGAGAAGAAAAGCTAAATATCGAGAAAAAGATGGTTTGAACTTGGAGAGACCAAAATCCTGCAGTGGATTGATTATGGTTTATGATGATGCTGATGATGATGATGATGATTACACAATTGATACTTTCGAAATATGAATGTGTATATCCTCTTTCTTATAAGTTTATTTTTTTAATTTATAATGTGGTAAAGCAACAGGTCTATTTACATATACATGAATATATTTAATACTTTTATTTTGTTTGTATTCAATTGTAAATTTTAAGCATTTAACTTGTTTAATTTATTTATGAAATAATTTTACTATCATCATATCCACAAAAAAAAATATCATCATATTTTTTTGTAAATTGTAATATCTCTAAAATTATTGCTATTGAAAATTATATTGTCAAGTGAAAATAACATAAAATTACAAATTTTTGTAACAATAAGCAGAACCAAGTATCAACCACTGACAATTTTTTTAGAATTTTTCTTCAAAAATACAGGTTCAATAAATCTTAAACAATCAATAAGATAGTTTTTTCTTTTATCTTAATCAATTTCTTTAGTTATTAAGACTTGCTAAATATTTTTATGGAATCTAATCTATTAATGAATCATACATTTGTTCTCTTCTGATGAAGCAATGATATCATTTCATCAATTTAAATATTCTAAATTTGGTCAACAAATTAAAAATAAAACAACTTTGTTTTATCATATTTTAAAATGACTTGCAATAATTTAGTAATGTGTTTATATGTATGATACATAAAAAAACACCAAAACTTATAAATTTTAAAGGATTTTTATCTTTGTGTAATTTTACACTTGCAAAAACAGGGCATACAGTAAAAACTTAAGTTCAAAGTTGAAACCAATGCTTTTAAACATTTGAATACCACCATTTTATTTTTTATATTCAAGCTAATATACTAAAATTTAAATAAATCTATTTGATCCTATTTAATTCATTTGCATAATTGTTGGATTTGAGAGCAGGACAAAATTTAATTATTTTGTAGACTTTACTAATATAAAATTTGTGGGGCTCTTCTAACTTTAAGATATTATTTTTATCACCAATAATATTATTATGTTAGTTTCTCATGTTATTATTCATATAATTCTAAAATCAGATTTCTTCACTTAGCCTAATAATATCTTATGTGAGACAAAAATGTCAATGGATGACAGTTGGTATACTGCTTTTTAATCTCTATATCTAGCTTCTTTCTATTTTTTTCATTAAAACAAATTGGATTCAAAGCTGGCACATGTGCACTTATACCATTAAAATGTTACCCCTCAAAGTCTGATTAGTTTGGGAAATTGCTTCACACGTGCCACTATGTGTAATAAGACAAACTAAAAAAATATTATAACCTTTTCACAAATAGGTTTTAAGCTTAAATATTGTTATAGTTATTAAACATTTGCAGCACTGATTGTGCATTATTATCTGTATAAAATACTTTTGTATAAAGAATAATTTGTAGATGAAAATTGTTCAAGCAACAAAGGCATATACAATACCAAATCTTAAAACCATTTTGAAAATGAGTTTGAATCTGAGAAGTATAAACATGCATCATATTAATAGATATCTTTTATTTTTTTGATTATTGAAAAAGTGGCAAACAAATTTTAAATAGTATATTCTATGGTACTGGTCTATACATATGAATAGACAAAGTCTGCCTTTGCAGAATAGAAATCTAATTAATAGTTGTGGGGAAAAATAACTGAGCAAATAAATGTCTTTAGCAAACATTATGTCCAAACTAATTAAGTTTTATATAGAATTAATTTAGTTCAAATATTGCAATCATTGTAATTATTATTAATAGCAACATTTTACTAATAATAAACAATTATTTCATGTGTAGGGTACTAGATGAATTTGCCTATATTTACATGTCAACTTTTTATACTAAAATGTTTTACATTATAACATTGTTATTTCTACATTTAATTTCTACATTTTTCAAATACAATGAGGCATCAATTTATCTTGGAAAGGAGAAGTAATGTGAAAGTACTTAGCCAATTAATAATTAGAATGCAAATGTCAGAATGTGTCCCAAATAAATAATTTTAATTAGCTAATTAATGAAAGATATCAAAAGAAAATAATGCAAAATTTTATTACTTTCCATATTTGATTTTTTTTTTGTTTAAATTATGATGCTCACAAACGAATTCTATTAAGTGCTGTAATTTTGTTAGATAAATATATATTTTAGTTTTACTAAAATATCGTTTTTAAAATCTGGTTATTATTGAGTGCAAAATAGTAATTTATCCCTCTTTTTGCATAGTTAAAATTATTATAGTTTCTCAAAAACCAATTCTAAATGTATTTATGGTAAAATGCTTCTTTAATTGTTGAATAATAATTTTGTTTTTTAAAAGCTAAAATACAAAATTCTGTTGTAAATAAGCAGCTGGATATTTTGCTAGCTGTGGAGAGATCATGTTTCTTTTGGGAAAGAAGCAAAATGTATTTTGCTTGTTAAATGGAGTGCAAGAACAACGGAACATTAATTTCATATTTGTTAAGCATCTTGCAGAATAAAGGTTTCCGAAATTATAAATTACAAAATGTATATTTTAAATTCATACTTAATATAAATAAATCTTGCAAATAAAAAAAAATCTTAAGAAATTTAAATATTAAGTGAAATATAATTTTTAGAAAATATAAAGTTTATAAATATTTATAAAATTTTAATCTGTCAATTATCAAGATTTAAAACACAAAAAAATGTTAACTATATATCTCTGGATTATTAATTATTTTTTTTTTTTGAAACTTTTATTAATAATTGTTTTCATAACAAGGAAGTGATGAGGAATTGTATTTGCTAACTATATTGAACTACTTAAAATAGATACCTTATAATGATAAAAATAAACAGTATTGTGAAAGTAATATTTATACATATCCTCTACACTTGTGGCATTTCTCATTTAAAAATCAGGCTGTAAAATGAAGAAACAAAACAAAATTGGCACTTCTTGATTTTTTTATTTCTAGAATTTAAATGTGTCATAGAAAACTGTATATATCCTGACTCTTTTTAAATAAAATTGATTCTTTTAACATATGTCTTCCAATTGTTTTAGAATTTAAATGTTTCAATAGCAAAGTGTTTTGAATATATTATATAAAATAGATGTTATTTCTCGAAAATATGATCATTGAGATAAGATGCAAACAAAAAAAAGTTAAATTATACCACATCACATATATATGTTTAAAAATATTTCATGAATTCGATTAATTTTTAATGAATTTACTTTGTTGTTTTTTTCATTCACAATTGGTAATTTTAATTTTTTTTTATTTAATTAGCACAATCATGTTTATTAGCAGTAAATGCAAATTCTTAGATATGTTAATTATTAGGATATTAAAAGCTAGAAACGATTTGAGTAAAATTAGTATTTGTTCACAAACACAATTGCTTTTGAGAAATTAATTTCTTTGAGGTCAGAATTTAAAAAAAAGAAATGTATCAACTTAGATAAAACATAGCTGTAAATTATTATTCACACTATTTTTATTACAAAGTCTTTCAAAAGTTGCATGGTGAATAAGTAGTAATAGGACAGCACTCTACACATTTTTGATTGGTTTGTATAAAAATTGTATATCATTACTTATCCATGAAAAATGTAGATGTTTCATAATCTGTCATGATTAGTATTTTAAAATAAATAATTGCTTTAAGATTGTTAGTAAGTTATATAAATTAGTGGTTAACCTTTATGCGAGGATTCACAATAGTGTTTATCATCAATTTGTACAAACTATTTTGTTTTGCAACAGAATACTCACTATAATGATTATAAAAATAATGAAAAGAAACATTTTGGTGACCAGTTTGTAAGATCCACAATGTCATAAAATAATTATTAATACTACATCATCCAAAAGCAAAAAAAATGGCATCCATACTGAGACTGTATATACAGAAGTCATTCATAATACACAATTATGTACATAATAATAATATTGTATACAATATTTTATTTATAAACTTAAAATATGATTATTTAATGTACAGTATTTTATGTTTATCCTGGATTTTTGCAAGGCAATCAGTCCGATAATGAAATATCCAAAATAAATATTTTTATCATTAATTATTACAAAGCTTTCAAAAAGTGTTCCATTCAGGAGAATAATCAAAATCATAATTTAATCACATCCAAACATCAAATATATTAATATGATAATAAATTCTAAAATGTGTACATTAGTTTAAACATTATACACTAGAGTTACTCTTTTTCATGGATAAAAATTTTTACTACAATTTTTTTGCTTACATGTTCATCATATTGGAATTTGATTATCATAATTTTTATTTTGGAAAAAATGATTTTATAATAATGAACTTTGTAAGATTAAAGACTACTAAATCTAAATTAAAAATAGCAATCTATCAGCTCATTTTTAAAACAATGTTATTGCACATATATAAAAATGAAGAATGGAAAAAGAATGAAAATTTTATTCAATATAAAACTATTAAAATATATATGCAAAATTAGATACAAGTAAACTGAAAACGTTTCATACCTTTAATATTTATTTAGATAGTTTGATATAACATAATCAAAAAAAAATTAAGTCATTTCAAAGAATATGTCTACAAATCTTAATAAAATGCAACACTTCATAACAAATAATCATTAGTAGCAAACATATTTAGATACTGTATGATGTGATTTTTTATTGAGATCTGTATAATACATATTGTACAAAAATACATATTAATTACAATATGCAAACACAGAATGCATTATATACATTCTTTTTTTAAAAAAAAAAAACGAGTCAATATTTTTTAAAGTAATTTTAACAAAATGCAGGATGCTAATTTTATTACACTTACACTAATGATAAGTAAGATTTTATGATCAATGAAATAAGATTTTATTAAACATTTTTTTTAAAAATTCTAAATAATTTCATGTTATTAATATATAATATAGTAGCACAAGTTTAAAAAAGAAAAAAAAAAATCAGTACAAATTTTAATTTCAGTCAACAAAAAAACAGTTGTGCAGAAGAACACAAAAATTCTTAGATTCTAGTTTAGTTACACTTTCTCCGTTTATGTTGCTGTACTTTTTGGATAGTGGCATTTTCCCCAGAGATATTAAAACATTCTTGGTACTTATGTACTATGCCTTCCAGAAGCTGCTATATGTTTTTATCTTAATACTTTATTTTTTTGACTACCAACGCATGGTATAAACAATAGGGCTTATTCTAACTTATTGTATTCAATATTTATTCTTTCTTTTATTTATTAAAAAGATAAAAAAAACACAAAAGTCCAAAACGTTGTAATTAAAGTTGTTTAATGTAATGTGTAGAGAAAAAAAAATGTCAGTGGATATACATCACTTTTCAGGCAGGCAATATTTTGTAATTTTGAAAATATTCCATTGCATTTTCTTCTGTTGATGGAAGATTCCAAATTTTAATCATACTTAAAAATGATAAAGCAAAAAAAAGAAATGTTAAAAAAAAAATAATGATAATTTTAGTTAATAAATGTTATAAAAATCATAATTTTAGGGACATATTAACTGTTCCTACATATTAAGGGTTCATCACATGTTATCATTTCAATGTTATGTTATGAATAAAATTTATTAGCAAATGCATTCAATTTTTTAAAAATTATCATTCAATTTAAAATACATAGGCATTGTATTTTAAAAATTCCATTTTAAATGACAATGTATTTCTTGACATTTTTTCTCATGAAATTATTCTCTCGAACATGGTCGAAGTACTTATTTAAATTTTTTAATTTCAAAATTGTTTTTTTGAACATGTGTACCATGTTAACTTAAAACAATATTAACAAATGTATTTTAAACTGATTGATGTTATTTTTTTTAAAAAAATGGATACATTTTAAAATAAATTCCATTGACAACATAATGTCAAAACACTAACATGTGGTAGGCCCCTAACACATGGTTGAACAGCTAATATGTGCCTAAAATTATTGTGATTTTTTTTAACATTTATAAACTAAAATTGTAATTATTTTTAACATTTTTTTTTTGCTTTATCATATTTGAAAGTATGATTAAAATTTGGAATCTTCCATCAACAGAACAAGTGCAGTGGAATAATTTCAAAATTAAAGAATAGTGCCCATCTGAAAGGGACGTATGTCTGCTGACACGAAGAACCACATTTGTTATAGTTTGCTTAATCTTTTTTTATTATTTTCTTTATTGCATTTATATTTAAAAATAATAATTACAACCCTTTGCACTTTTGTTTTTTTATCTTTTTAATAAATTATAAAAACAAATAAACAAGTAAATATTGAATACCATAAATTACAACCAGCCCTATTGTTTATGCCAGGTATTGTAGACCCCTAAAAATGAATTATTTAAAATAAAAAAGGATCGCATGCTATCACAGGCATACTATGTAAGTACCCATTTTTTAAAAAAAAAATGTTTAAAGTCATCTCAGCAACTAATATGTCCACAGAAAAAAAAATCAATAAAATTATTGAGCTTGGAAACCAAATTGGATAATGATGATTTGTTAATGGATCACATGAAGTAACAATTTAATTCTAAGTGTGTTTTACATAGATTTAAGTTACATTATCATGCATACACAAATACATATTATAAGTGAATAAATTGTATAATACACACAGTACAATTTCCACAAGCATATAAAATATGTTAAGTTTTTTTTTTAATTATTATATATACTCAATAAGTTATTTTTTTAATGTAATATTCCCAACTTGTAGTGTAATTTTTTAGCTGGAATAACTGGTCCACTTTGTTTCTATAGACAATCATTATAAATGCTTATTTTGCATATGTTCTTGCATAACAATGAGTTTTGGAAGATCAATTGTCCTCAATAAGGGGATGGGGGTGGTGAAGGTATATATTCTTCATTTTATAACACTAAAAGTGAGATTATTTTTAAAATACTGATACTAACATTTACCATTTTGATCAAATATAGTTAACATTTTAGGAATAAGGCATCCATTTTCTGAATGGTTTTAGCAAGGTGTTTAAAGTAAATGATTACAATAGTCTCCTATTGTGATTAATTTAGAAAAAATAACATTAGATCATATTGACTAGCAACAAAAACCCTGATATATTATTCCTCTAAACTTCATTTAATAATGATGTTTAAGTAACAGCTGTACTATTTGGGATGTTTATGTTATAACAAATGCACAAAAAAGGGTTTCAAAGCTTTTTCTTCTATAACTTAAATGATAGACATTATTTAGAATCAAATAAACAATGTCTTAACTCCTGCACTCATATGAAACAAATATTAGATATTTTAAATATTAATGCATTACTATGCATTGTCAAATATTGTAAGCTTATTTATCATCAAATCTACATCAATAATGCTCCACACATTTAAAGATAATGATGCACTATTACATGATATCAGTTGTTGTGCAGCATATAACATTTAATTTTAAAATTCAGCACAAATTTATAATACATTTACTTTACTGATAAGTTTGAAATAGAATAAAATAACTTTGTTAGGACTAGATTGCAAAAAAAATAGATTTGACTATTAAGTAGTTTGTTTAGCAATTAAACACCAAACGATGCTTAAATAATTTGAACATGATTGTAAAATTGCAATCAATACATAAATTAAGAATTAGTAACAATATAATGTTAAGTAGCTACTTAGTACATCAATTAAATAAGAAAGGGGTGGCTTTATTTTTATTTGTGTTGTTTGCAATAACAATTTTGATTATAAAGTAACACCCTCTGTTTAAAGATCTATATCTGAATAATAGCGAACTTTAAAATGATCATTTTAAAGTTCGCTATTATTGAGATATAGATCTTTAAACAGAGGGTGTTACTGGATATTTGTAATTGTATAATGGTTTGTATATTTTTCTATAATTATTTCAGTTAGTGTTAACAATAACTTTCTTTTCATATATATATATGTATGTATGTATGTATATATATATATATATATATATATATATATATATATATATATTGTAACCATGTGATAAGCCACCTGTTTTTATTAAGGCATTTTTAACAGTGCAGTATATAATACTTAGTCTTAAAAGAAAATAAAAGATAAAATAAAACGAATAACCAGAGACATAAAACTATATCATTTAATATGTTATATATAGAGTAAGTTAAAAACAAACTCTTATGAAGCTTCAAAAATACCCTCAACCTCAGACTGCGGTTTCTGCCTCTAGCATCATCAGTGAGGTGCTAGGGAATAAAAATACTAGAACTAGTCCAGAATTTTATGAATGCCTAACTATTGAAGAAAATCTGAAACTTTCAGACATTTAATCCTTTTCCCGCCACTTACGAGGCTCCTCGTCGACATCTGACATCACTCTAACTCTGCCAGTTCTTATGCTAAAATATTGTTTGACAGGTATTGAATAGATTTTTAAAAGTTCTGTAAGATGGTGCCCTCTTCCGAATTATTTTACAAGTAAAAAATAAAAAAAATTGCATTTAAACCTAAACAAAGAAAGAACATGAGTTGTGATTGGTTCTTAGCATGCTTTCAGCCGAAAAAGACATTCTGATTGGCTGGAAAGAACAAAGAAACCACCTGATCAAAGAAAATAAAGAAAAACTCTGAGATTTTCATTTCGAATATGATTTTAAAGTATTATAAAAGAATATTTTGAGAAATTACAAATTATTTTCAGAGAGAATACTAAAAAAACAAAATTATTTTAGAAAAATATTGAAGATTTTAATAAAAATATTTAAGATTTAGTAAAAAGAAATATTTACTTTTCTATAACGTAAAAGTCGACCTTTTTGTTTATATTATAGCTTTTATGTTGCCGAAATTGAATATTTTAGAATAAATAAATAGCAATTTATTTTTGAAAGAACTTTCGTTCTCTTCATAACCTGAAAAATTAGTAATATACTTTTTATAAACGTATCTGAGTTGAATTTAATATTATAGGCAAATATGTTTTAACAATAGGTTTTGTCTTCAGTTTGTGAGTTGGCCAATTAAAAGATTTGATTTTTACCTCATACAACCAATAATATAATTAGTGGTTTAAGGGTTAAATGTCCAAAAATCCAGCTATCTAGTATTTTTATTCCCTAGCACCTCACTGATGACGCTAGAGGAAGAAACCGCGGTCTGAGGTTGAGGGTATTTTTGAAGCTTCATAAGAGTTTGTTTTTAACTTACTCTATATATAACATTTGTAAATAGAAGCTTTATTAAAATTAGGTCATCTGACTTGATTTTTTATCCATTTAATATGTAGATAAAATGGTCCCACTTAAAAAGCAATATCTCATATATTTAGAATTAAATAGTTATCTAATAAAATATATTAATATATATATAACTGCTATTCATATTTATTTAGTAAAGTGCATGTTTATAATGTAAATTTTTTTTTTTTTATAAAAATTAAAAAAAAGAAAGCTAGCTTAATGAACATTTTAATTTGTATTTTTCTGAAGGTTTGTAATGATAGTATATTATAAGATGTAATATGTTGGACTATTTCCATCATTTATGAGTGAATATTGAATGTATAGAAAATTTTAAACTTTATTTAAACTTTTCAAATACAAACAACTTGTTAATAATATGTTATTACTAACAAGTTGTTTGTATTTGAAAAGTTTAAATAAAGTTTATTACTAACAAGTTGTTTATATTTGAAAAGTTTAAATAAAGTTTAAACTTTTCTATACTTCAATATTCACTAATAAATGATGGAAATAGTCCAACATATTACATCTTATTTTAATTTTTAGTGTTGAAAATTTGTTGAGTTATTTAAAGTTGAAGTGGATTATTATAAGAAGCTTGCCTTAAATAAGATCAGTTTTACACTCTTAGATGTGTGTGCATGCTTGAGTGTATATGTTGATTTTTAGATCTTTATTTTTATTTATTAAAATATTCAATATATTTATTAACTTTTAAAAGTAAAATAGATAATAAAACTTGGCAATTAAAATATTTATTTTTCTTAACTCATGATAGAAACAACAATCAAAATATATTAAATCAGTATTTTCTGTTTATTATTTTTTAAAAAAAAAACTTTATTCATGTTAACCTTAAAATTAAAATACAGAATACTGACACGTGATTTTTTTTTTTTTATATTGGAGAAAAAAGCACGGAACTAGAGGTGAATTGGGAGAGTTGGATCACAGAGTATCCTAACATGAAAAAAAAAAGAAAAACAGTGTTATTTTATTTTTGCCTTTTTGTTTTTAAAACACATCAATGAATTGCTGAACAAGAAAATTAAGGTATCAAATTTTTGTCCTTTCTTAAACTAAACGATCTAAATTTCATAATAATGTGTTTAATTCATACTTTTAACTTAACGTATAACTTTGGAAACTTTCAACAAAATAAAATGGTAATCTTAATTGAAATCATAAGGAAAATTCGAAATAATCATTTAATGCTAATAAAGCATATTTTTAATGGCAGTAAATTTAAGACCAAGTTAAAAATAATAATAATAAAAATATTAAAACTGTTCCAGACTAAAATAATGTAAATAAATGTTCGATCTTAATTATAAAAACAAAACAAAACAACCAACAAATGTCTAAATGAAAAAAAAAAAACCTAAATAAATTGAATACTGCTTTCTGAAAATGAAAATAAAGATTTGTTAATGAAAACGGGCATATCATTTCATTTATGTCAAGATGTTGCTTTGTCACCTGCTTCTTTGGAGAGAGTGGAAAAACTGTTAATAAAGTATTTTTTCAATGAAACCACAGATAACTACTAGAATTTAATAATAATTATACAAAATTGTCATATTCAAACTAGTTAGTTAATATTAAATTGTGCCATATAATGGATCCATACCTGTTCATGTTTAAAGTAGTATATCAGATTTGTGTGCTTGTCTACTATTATAGTGAAGTTGTAGCTGCTTTGTTGTTTCTTAAAAATAAATAAATAAATAAATATATTGGTTTGAAAAATATTAATGCATCAATATTATTCACATAGCTAACAATGTGGGACATCGCGCCATAAATTATCTGTCTACTGTTGAGAAAACTTTACTAATGAACTGAATTTATCATCATCATTATTACTGTAATTTGTATTTTTTTTTTAAAAAAAGGTAATATAATAGTTATATATTTTATGCTTTATTTTACATGTCAATGTATCTTACTTTACCATCAGAAATTGTCTCAAGGAGTTTACAATAAAATGTGTATAGAGATTTTAGTACACACACACACACACAATTTTTAATATATTGGCAAAGAGTTTAAATTTAAATTTGCCTATTCTTTATAACTTGAGACAAATAATCATTACAGGTGTGTTTATCAGAAGTTTTAACAATTTTATTAATATCATTCATAGCAAAAATTAGATTTTGAATTTGTTTGAGAACAAATTTATTTCATTAACCATTTAATTAAGAATATTTATTGTATCAATCTGTCCACTTAATTTCATAAATATTTATAATGCTCATTGTTCGTGTACATATTCTTTATCTTATGCAAATATTTACTATGCTATTTTAATGTGTTTATAGGCGTTTGATGAATACTTTCCTGTGGGTTTCGGATTTTATTTAATGTGTGTATTTGCATATTGATACAATCTATTAAGTTCAATTTCAATTAAACTTATGGATTCAAGACAATCAATTGATACGTACAATTTTATTTCATCAAATGAAGCTAACATATTATTATATTTATTTTTATTTTCAATATAATTTATTGACGTATTTACAGTAAGGGTTCTGGAAGGGATTGGTTACAACAGTTAAATAAGAATAGGTTACAAAATAACATTCTAAAATTCTTTAACTAATACATTGTTTACAGTGAGAATTCAGAAAGAAGATTCACAAAAGATTTCTAAAATTCTTTAACTAATACATTGTTTACAGTGAGAATTCAGAAAGAAGATTCACAAAAGATTTGTTTTCATTATTAGTAGTATGCTAAAAAAAATTATATTGCTTCAGTGAATTTAATGGTTGAGCTTATTAGAATGTCTTAGTTTAAATCAGATTTGCCCATTTAGGATTGAATTCCATGTTTGCATAGCTGTGAATGGATCGGAAGTACGCATATCTCTATCTTTTGCTTTTTTAAGTATCTTCAGGAATGCAAATTGTAAGTTTTCAATCATTTCTTTTTGAAATACCAGCCTACAGTGCACAGACCAAATACAGTGGTTGACTATTGTTGCAAGACGGATTTGAAAAAAACAAACCTCTGCCTATTGTGGCTTTAAGACTTGTCTGATTTGTATTTCCAATGATTTTTTGTTGAACATACATCCTAAGATTGTTTAAGACTACACATTCTGATAGGAAGTGCTCTGTAGTTTCATCATGATGATGACAAAGAATGCACATTGGGTCAATATTCAGCCCTCTTTTGTAATACAAAAAGGCATTAGTAGGCAAGGCACGCAGGCTAGTCTTCAGTAGAAAGTCCACAAGCTTGGGTGGCAATTTCCAGAATTTAGTCATCCTAATTAGTCTTTGATTACTAATTGAAAGACAACTGGAAATCCTTTGCTTTTGAAAGTCAATAAGATCATACAGCTCCCAATATGACAATTTTGTTTTAAGTAGATTTGCAGATGTTTTGAGGTTGTTGATGATGTATGTATTCTGTTGCTGAAACCATATCAGACATCTTTTAGGAGGTGGTAGGTCTGTGGGCAAAATTTCTTCTTTTGATAAAGGGCATTGAACCCTTTCATTATTATTAAAGATGTTATAAAGAACATTGTGGGTCTGCTGCAAGCTGAAGATAAAGAGTGAATGCATTGAAAGACCACTTAGCCTTCTGGGTTTTTGCAAAATCCTAAGACTAATAGCTGGTGTTCGACCAACCCAGCATAATTACCTACATGCAGTTTCTACTTTAGTAATAATTTTTTTTGTAGGAATAATTCCTGCAAGATAGTATATCACTTTAGGAAAAACCAAAGCATTTAAAAGTGCTACCTTTCTAAAAAGAGAAAGGTAAACTTTTGATAAAGAATCAACTTTATTGTTAATTTTTTCAAGCAATGAATCTTCTATTTCTCGGCGCACCATTGTAGGTGATTTTGAAAAATGAAATCCAAGAAATTTTTGGGGTGTGGCTTCAAACATCCCTGAGATACTTTGACCTGTGAGAATTGACCACATCGCTGATTTCTGACGGTTAACCAGAAGACCAAATTTGTGAGCACAATGGTCCAAAAGTTGGTCAAGCTTACTCAATTCACTATAAGATGGTAGGAACACCACAACATCATCCATATAGGAGATGTGTGAGATTCTTTCATTAAGCAGAGGAATCGCTATACCAGAAAACATGGCTTCTATACCCATCAACAGCGGGTTGATGTAGGCAGTGAAAAGAATTGCACTCAGTGGGGAACCCTGTGGGATAGAAATGAATGGCTTGAATCCCGGAGCAACACATCCATCTAATGATAGATATACCTCCCGATTATTAAGCAGATTTTCAATCATTTGAAGATACACAGCTGGCATTCCCATTTCTTCAAGGACACTGAGCAGGACTTCAACTCATACAGAATCAAAGGCCCCAGCAATGTCAAGCTGAACTGCGACAGGCCGGGATTGCCTTGTCCTCCACACATGGTCAACCAGAAGGCGAAAACGGACACAGCATCAGAAGTTGAGGCACCCTTCCGGGCAAATTGATAATGAGATAATTGTCTAATTATATTATTCTGAATTTTGTCCTTTATGATGCTTTCAATGGTCTTTATCATTAATGGGGCTATCGAAATAGGATGAAGGTTGTTGATTTCTGGAGGTGCATCATGTTTTTTAACAAAAGGAACCATGGAAATGGGATATAAATTTTCAATTTTGTGACTTCCTGAAGCTATGTGGTTTATCATACTCATTATCACTGAGACTGTGAAATGTTCCAGATGAAGCAACAGGAATCGAGGTATTCCATGTAGTCCAGGATGTACACTATCTGGAAAGGACTGAAGTTTGCAGACAATATCATTTCTGGTAATCTCATGTTGGGGTGAGTTGTTTGTCACAAAGGTTCTTCTTACAATTGTAATACCTATAGGCTGTAATTTTCTTTTATAATATTCCCTAATTTTAATAAGCATGGGAATACCAGTGTATTGTTTGTCATGTATCTTGATTGAAGAGGGTACCTTACTCTTACCATTGGACCCCAATGCCCATCTAATATAGCCTCTAGTCCAGCAATGCTAATGTGTTAAGTAGCTACGAGTTCTTTTGACTGAAAGATATTCAGCCAAGGCTTTCTGAATAGCTTTATACTGCATCTTTAGATTAGTTATTTGTGGTATATGTTGTCCTTCTACAGGTAGCTGTTTCAGTGTATCTGCTATTTTATCCAAGTCATGAAGCAACCTAAGCAGTCCTCTCCCTAATTGATTAAATTTATGTATAAGAGTTTGGATAGCATGAGCAAATTTCTCCCATCTCTCACATGGTGGCAAGGTGAGAAGTTTAATACTATGAAATATAATATATGTCTCAGATACTATCTGGATTGTGGCAGATTCCTTTGTTAGTACTCTCATAGTTCTAGGCAGGTTGTCGTATTCTTGAGTAATTTGTGGGATGCTGATTATTATCTCGAGTGCCATGTGGTCTGTAAAGACCACAGGCCAGAGATGAGCTTGGATCTGAGATTCCAGTACAGGAGTGAAGTAGAACAAGTCAATGAGTGATTTGACTCATGTGGTATAATAGGAAAATGATGTTTCTGAAAAATATCGCTTTCCACTGCTAAGCCCATTATGTAAGGATTTAATAAATTTTTTTCCAAACGAGTCATATGTTTGATTGAAATCCCCGAGCATCCGTGTGGGAAAAGGATTGGTCCTTAACACTGCATTGACAGTATGTATAATCTTGTATATGAGTTCATGTGACTTGGTCATGTAAATATTAATGATATTTAATGTCCAACCATTGACCTGAATGATTGCTATTAGACAGTTACTATCTATGTGTAGTATCTTGAAGAAGGTAATTGGAGCTTTGTTATTAAAGAGTATTGCAACTCCATTAGATGCAGAAGAGGAAAATGAGTAGTGTAAATATCAAAACTTCTCAATTCTCTGGATGATATTTTGATTTGACTGAGTATGCAATTTTGTCTCATTAAGACAAATGTTATCAGGAGAGTTATTTTTAAGCCAGAATGTTAATGCCTGGATTCAACCAATTGAGTTCAAGCCCCATATATTAATCGATGTTATATTAAAGACCATTATAAGTATCTAGCTCTGCTTCTCCTTTATAGGCCTCAAATTGAGATGCTTGTTGTTTAATAGATGAAGTTGAGATCAGTTGTTTTATCGTCAATTCAGCATTATTTCCGTCATGTTCAGTAAAATCAAGGCTTTCAGTTGAGCTTGATTGTGATATAGCATATTGTTTTTTTCAGTGGATGTTAAGGATAAGTCAATCAATAGAAAATATTCTTCATCAACTTGTTCACTTGTTATTTTCATGTTTTGAAAAGTATTAAATGTAACTTGTGTTAGACCATTGTCATTATCAATATTTGGTAGTTGCTGTGTAGAATTATTTGAAAGTTGTAAATCTGGAGACAGATTTCTATGTTTCTTCCTACCAGATGAATTCACATGTGATGCAACAATTTTTTTTGTTGTGTTTATATAGTTTTGCTCATTACTATTGCTACTCTCATGAGATTGTTCAGAACTGTTTTTTGCGGTTTTTTCGACGCCTTTTCCTAATGAACCCAGTGGCAGTGTTTTGGTCATCACTTCTTTCAGCATCTGATTCCATGTTTGATTGTTCAAGTACTGTTGAATGTGATGTGACTGAAACATCATCCTGGACTTCATTAAATTGATTATCTTCAGACTGTATTGGATTAAATTCAATCAAAGACAATACTTGTTCATTCTGATTTTTATGACTATCTACAATTTGCTGGTATTTTAGAATTTGGTATTGACTAGTTGATGGAAGATGATTTTGCAATGGATCTTGATATTTTTGACAATTGTGGTATTTTGTAATTTTGTTTCCACAATCCTTACATTTTCTTTCTTGGGAATCTCTAATTAAGTGACCTCTCTGCTTACAAAAAAAAAAAAAAAACATTGAGGCAGGATACCTCGAAAGATGATATTCAAAGGTCATTCTCCATGCCTAATAAGTGAAAAAAACAGAATGTGGTGCAATTTCTTTTTTTTAAATCAGCTGGTACTGAGAAGTGTTAGTATCTACAGGGACTTCTGCATTCTCTACAAGCAGGTACTGAAATCTTGTAATAGTAACCATACTCATTAAAGTGAAGCTGCAGATCGGGTTTCCCAAAGAGAAATGTGCATTTATAGATATGTCCTGTTAGAACAACAGGTCGGTTGAGATCTATATAAACTAAATATCTATCTTGGAGCAGTTTATGACTATTTCTGAAAGCAGCTTTGTTCTGTAAATTAGTGAATTGTATAATAATATATCTTTCATTTGGATGAAAGAGTACTTTTTGTATGGTTTTCCACCAACCATGTTTTGAACAGTTCATATAATGCAGCTGTTGGAAACTTAAACAGGTTGAGAGAATTATCTGTTGTTGAGAGAATGAGAGAGCAGTCATTTTGATAGTTAAGTAAAGACTTATGAAGTGATATAGATATAGTTTGATTAAATCGATCATTTATGTTTTCATGGTTTTTATTATCACAGACTGTGTTATCAACAGATGTGATTTTGGGTTTATCTTTATTCATGTTACCCTGCTCAGAGTCAATAATTTGTAGAAGTTGATATACATCAGTTTGCTGATCAGTTTGGGTTGTTTGCTGGAGAGGTTCATTGCTTATATTAGATTTAACTCTACTTGCATAGGTCATTTCATTTAACATGGAATTGTCTATTTCATTGCCATTTATATTTGGAGAGTATTGTGTTTTATTATTATATATTCTAGTTATTTTATTAAGCTGAACGTTGTTTTCAATCTGTTTTTTTTCCTCATGGTTATTTAGTGCAGTTGTATTGCTTTTTATAGTGGAAATATTTGTTACATTATCGTTTACTGTAGGTTTTAGATTTTTTTTTTTCAAAAATTTGCTGATCTAGTGCCACTTCCGATTTTGTTTTTGTAACATAACTTTTTTTTTCTGTGACCAAAAATTTGGTTTTGATGTCATAAGACTTGTTTTAGATTTATCTATTTTGTTTTGTAAATCACTTGAACCCAAATATGGTGGAATAGAGTTAATTTTCCTCCGAATGTTCTTATTGTTTGTCACAGAATTTGCAATAGGAATTACACTTTTCTTTGTTGTCTTAAAATTTAATTTATGTGAGTTTGAGACCTCCTCAAGGCTTGTAATTTTAGTATTGTTTTCTTTAGTGGTCCTGCTATTACCATCTAAAATTTGAGAGGTTTCTGAAGTTTCTAAGGTGGTGTTTTTCATTTCGTGGTAACAAGTAGTTTTTGGTATAGTTTTCTTTTGACATTCGCAAATTGCAGTTTTGAACGTTTGATTGTTGATTACAGTATAATTTTGAGAGTTTGTAAAATTATCTAAAGTTGAAATTTTACATCCAGCTTGCTCAGATGTTTGTGCATCCCGATATAAAATTTGGGAAGATTTTGAAGTTCCTAAATAGGTTTTTTCTATTCCGTTTTTACGTTTAGGTTTCAATATAGATTTCACTATAGGTTTTTTAATATCTAAACTCAGAGCTTGACTGTGCGCGTTAGAAACGTAATTTTCTTTTGGAATTTTAGCTTTAGACGTTCTTAGACGTCCACTTTTCTTATCTATAATTTGAAACTCATCCTCCGACTCTAACTGGGTGTTTTTAGCCTCGTTAGATATCCTAGATTTTGTTATTTTTCTACATGCATTTTGCATTGTAACGTAACGTTACAAACCGATTTGATATTTTTCCTTAATGATAAAAGCTATTTGGCAGTGAATATTAAATATTTGAGTAGGTAAAGTATATATATGAAAAGCTTAAATACTCACGGATCAAATTTTGTTGATTTTCTTCACATATATTATCTTCTTACTATAAATACATTCACTTCAGGTTGAGTTGAGAGCAGGTGAACCTGTCACAATGGCCGCCGGAAGTGAACTTAACTATATTTATTTTTATACTTTTAATTCTATCAACAAATTCAATATTTTTACCAATATATTTAACAGCTTAATATATTGATAAATTGTTACAAGATATATTGGGTTTTGGAAGATATACAATTGTATCTTCTTATGAATTTGTTGATAGAATTAAAAGTATTATATATATATATATATTTTTTTGATAGAATTAAAAGTATTATATTTATTTTTATACTTTTAATTCTATCAACAAATTCATAAGAAGATACAATTGTATATCTTCCAAAACCCAATATATCTTGTAACAATTTATCAATATATTAAGCTGTTAAATATATTGGTAAAAATATTGGTAATTCATTTCAAGATATGTTGGGTTTTGGAAGATATAAAATTGCATCTTCTTATGAATTTGTTGATAGAATTAAAATTATAAAAGTAAATGATAATGATCTATTAGTTTCATTGGATGTAACAGAATTGTATGGATTAATTGATCGTCTTGAATCTATAAGTTTAATTGAAATTGAACTAATTAATATGTCTGTAAATAAACATTTAATAAATTTTATTATTGAATCACTAAAATTTATAAGTGATAATATTATTGCTGCATATAATGATAAGTTTTATAAAGTGGGTAAAGGATGGCCAACAAGATTACTTATGGTAGCACAAATTTGTAGTTTTATGTTGTCAAAATATGAAGATATATTTGATTTTTATAATTTGTAGATATTAAAATTTATACTAGATGTGTTGATGATGTTTTTGTTTGTTGTCCTAAAGACATTATTGATGTTGTTTTATATAATCAGAATAATGTAAACAATATAAAATGGACAATTGAGAAGGAACAGAATGGAAAAATAAAATTTTTGGATTTACAAATATTTAGTGATGCTACTGATTTAAATTTTAAATGAATTTTTAAACCCATTGGAAAAAGAGGAACTATTCGTTTTAAATCACATGTTCCAATGATACATAAAATGGCAAGTCTGAAATTGTTTTTGCATCGCAATGATGAATTATGTAAATATAAGAGTGATAAAATTTTAAATATTGAACTCTTTGCTAATGAACTTTTAAAGGTTGGTTATGATAAAAATAAAATCTTGTGTACAGTAAATTCATTTAATAATAAGAAGAGGGGTTGCAATATTACCTTAGATAATAAAAAAAAAATGAATACCTATACCATTTATAAATAGCATGCAATCTAAATTAATTAAGAATATATTTAAAAAAAAGTATAATATTTTTTTTGTGTTCCTCCGAATGTTAATCGATTGATTAATAATTCTAAGAGTATAATTCCTAAGTTGCAAAGAAGTAATATAATTTATCAGATTTCATGTGGATGTCAAAATTTATATATCTGTGAATCGAGATTTTCTGTGGAAAAAAGACTGAAGGAGCATCAATTATTATATAATCAAATAAAAATAATGGAAATATTCTATTTAATACGGATTCAGTATTCTTTGACCAGGAAAAAAACTTTTAATTATAGGTTTACATTTGATAGTAATAAAATAAAAAATATTAATGGAAGAAAGGAATCCTAAAAAAAGGAAAATTAAAGAGGTAATTTTGATTGATAAATATAAGCATGATGTTATTAATAGGCAAGTTGCAAATACGCCATAGACAGTTTATGAAAATATATGTAATATTAAGTTTAAAAAAATTAGAAATTCAGTTAAAACTGATGAGGTTACTACCTATTCGAAAATGCTTCAAAATAATTTAAACTGTAATATTGCTTATACCGTTAAATATTTATGTTATATATATATATATTCTACAGTAATATTTTACATATTTGTATATTTCAAAAACAATAGGTTCAGATAATAAATGACAACTTATTTATTATATATGTAAATGGATGTATATGTGGGTATGTTGGAATTTTTGTAAATTTAAAAATTATATATATTTTTAAACGATGTTGTTATTAAATTTATGTAGGAATATAAAATAAAATATTCTTTTTGTTAGCAAACAAATGTATTTTATTTTTTAAAAAAAAAATTGTAAAGTTACATGTTATTAATTTATATTAAAATATTTTTCTTTTAAAATTAAAAAAACAATTCAGGACGTTAGTATGTACTTGAATAAACTCTAGTAAAATAAAATATTTTTTTTTTAAGTAAGAGCCACAAATTTGAGTTGGATATTAGCTACGGTTTCTAAGTCATGACCTAAATGTTATCCCAAAAAACACATGAAATATATTGTCACTTAGGAGGCACTCTATATAATACCTCTATCACTTTAGTTGTATACTGAATTTTTGCAGTTAAATAAAAATTCAAAATGTAATATATATTTTAAGAAAAATGTTTAATATAGATAACATGATGGAAGACTCAATATGATTACATTTTAGAGGTATTTATTTAAACAATTAAAAAATGGAATTTTTATTGAAATGTTCTAGAAGAAAAGTTATAAAATGCTTTATAATATATATATATATATATATATATATATATATATATATATATATATATATATATATATATATATATATATATATATATATATATATATATATATATATATATATATATATATATATATATATATATATAAGGTCCATTGTAACATATTAAAGAGAAATTCAATTGTATATTAAAATATCATTGGATTTGTCAAAAATCCAAATATTATTAAAATCTCAAATATCCAAATATTATATTCATTGTAACTTAATAAAGATGATCAAACGATCCAAATGTATTAAATAATTAAGAAACGATTCAAATATGAATATTTGGCATAATAAACGAAAAGAAATTGTAGCTTTTATTTTATATGAAAGAGAAAAGGATTCTTTAACCTGAGTAGTGGCTATTAAACAAAGAGACGAAATCAACATTGTAAGTAAATAAACGTGTTCAATAAGTAGACTTTAGAAATATTAATTCAAACAAGTTGTAAATAAACTTAATGAAACTGATCAGAATTTATTTAAACTTATATTAACATGAGCAATAAGCTATATAACAAAAGATCAGACTGAGTTAACAATCATATTAAGTATCATTGGATTAAATGAAATATACTCCTGGATAGTAGCTATATAGCCATAAGGTTAAAAATATTAAAATGATGAGTAGGAATAAATTAAACATATTTCTATAATTAGATTTCTCAAGATATCACAATATCAATAATTATAAACAAATTATTAAGAACGACTACTATAACTCAGGTATATGGAAATCACATGAGGTGAGTACACTAGTAACTCAATAAAATATATTCTCAGGTATATCCAACTGTAGATTTTACTCACTTTCATTTCTTGGTTTGATGTTAAGTGCATGTCTAAGTGAACAACAAGTGAATAGGGTCTATCAGGGCGCCACTAGATTATCTGAATCTAGACACACTTATATCTAATAACCTTTTCACATGTACCAGGTTTGAATCTCTTTTGGTACTTTATTTCTTACAAAATGTATGATTTTGATTTTAGACCCATAACACTGTATGCACTAATATTTAAGTAAACACCTAGGTAACATAAAACATCTTTAAACTGAAGTGGAATTCATTAGACATAAATCATTTCTTAGATCTTAGCATAACAAATGTGTTTCAATATTTTTTTATAAGTTTTACTAGCTCAGATTACTATTGATTTAAGATAGCAATTCACTCATCCTTGCATGAAATAGATGAGATGATGGTGGTTATAATAATACTAAGAAATCACTAAATACTATGAAATCAATATTTATGTATGGCCTTTAAATATTTAAACAGCTCATTAATTAAAACGTTGATGATGATGATAATGATAATGATAATGACAATGGTTTCAACCACAGCTTTAGAACTAAGTCTAAACATAAAACATAATGTTTATAAAAAAAATTCATAATTATTGTTAATCTTAGCATATTCAATCATATTTTAAACAACTAATATTCAACCATTGATGATGAATGATCACACTTGATAAAGACTTCTTTTAATGAACTATATACACCTTGTTTAATAACATAAACTAATATTTATTACTGCATTTCTGACATATACATAAAAATTTCTATATTTATATGAAAATTTATATTAACAATAACAACAATAATCATAATCGACTGTTTTAAAATCATAACATTAAATTTTAAATTCTTCCCCCTTTCCCGTAAATGTATTTCAAAAGTATATTGTATTAAATTGGATAACCAATTTGTTAAAATGTTCCATCCACACGAAAAGTATTTCATATAAAAAAATATTCACTCATTGGCACACATACCTTATAATCTAACATGTAAGCAGAATGTTAAAAAAAATGTTAGTAGAATTGAAAAAGCAAGTTTTACCGAACAAGTTTTAAATCATTTCTTCCCCTCCCTTCTACCTCTGAAATGCTATATTTTCTTAAAACAAAATAATTTAATATTTTAACACTGCTTATTACTTCACATTCACATACAATTATACACATGTAAAAATATTATTATGATAGTGTGTGTTTTATCCCATAATAACAAAATATTATTTAAAACCAAAATAATAATACAAAAAATTATTTTACACATTAATATTTCATAACTGTAAATTAATAAACAAATAATTTTGATACATTCAAGATCATTTATGAAGCTCAAGGTTATTATTGGTAAGAAATTATTGGTTTTAATCGATCTGAATTGTCATTAAAAGTTCTTTAAAGAAACTATACCACTTTATAGCTAAAATTTTATTAAGACTCTGATATCATAAAGAAAATAGATATAAAAAGTCATATTACCGATCCGTTGTTTTATGGCGAACTTCCCATGAGTCAAACGTATCTTGAATAATGTCTATATTTCTGCAGCTATCATCTGTTATACTTTGGAACAATCTCTTTCTTGAGGTGTATAATTAGTTGATGATGATGATTCTATTGAGGTTATTTGCTTTAGTGGACAATTTGGAAATCATTATATTAATTTTTTTTCTCTTCCTGTCAAGCATGTTTCTTTTAAGGGATGAAATACAGCAGTTGTTTTCACACTTATAAATTTCCTGGGTTTTAAACTCAGTTACTGGAACAATTAATTGGACTTGATGATTAATATTTATCAGTAGATTAATTCATCTTTCTGATCTCCTTCGAATGCAGGTGAATGTTTTCTTCTTTCTATTTAAAAACATCTTATTTCTCTGGTCAGTAGAAAGGTGTAGAATATTATTTTCAGACAAAACATCTTTACCTTCCTATATGATCTGCGGCTCCATGATGGTCAGGTAAAAGATGAGACATATATATAATTTTTCTACCCCATCATTTTTATATTTTCAAAATTCAAAACTTGATATAAAAAAAATGATTTAAAAAAATTATCTAGCAGAACTAAAAATGTTTGTCTGCTTTAGTTTCAATAATTTTTAAAAAGTCTCTCCCACAATATATTATAATAACAATAATCTAATAGCTCAACTGATTTTCTAGACAGCTTTTATATCCAATTTTTGAGTCAACTCACCCAATTAGAGTGATAGTGTGAATTGCTATTTTTGGACCAACTCAAAAAATCACACACTTGGTTTTCAGACACTTTTGTCTTAAAAAAAATAGACTTAATTCTTTTTCCTTTTTCACGTATATCTATAATATCTAAAATTGGAGTTTTTTTCCTTTAATCTTAAGGTGAGACAATTTCAAAATTAGAGTTCCCACCAAGTTTAAGCTCCCAAAATGACAAACAATCATTTATAATAAAAAATTGCTACAAAAACAGATATCTGATTCAACAGATTTTCTCCCTCTTCCTTTTAATATATAATAAATGTAAATTTCTGTATGTAATGTACACACATACTTTATCATTTCAAATCATTCATAAACTGTCATTACAATAATCTAATTGCCAGCTTAGTAATTATAACCCCAATATTTAAAATATAAAACAATTAAATAATAGAAAAAAATAATATTGAATACTTTAAATGTGTGTATTACCTTTATATCAACACACAAACAAATAAAGAATATAATTGTTGACCCACTCTCTTTCTGTCTAAAGCTTTTAGAAGTGGATCTTGTAGGGTTTAAAGTTAGATGCCTTACATCTTCCTTTATTGTTATATAAAAATGTGATGATGATTTTGCTTTTACATTTTCTTACATGCACATTACTATAAATTTAGATAATGACTAAATTGTAATGGCAATATATATATATATATATATATATATATATATATTGCCACATCCATATTTAAATATATATATATATATATATATATATATATATATATATATGGCTGCAGAAAGGAGTTTGCTATTAACTGAAAGGAGACCCTTTGATTTCTCTTGGAGGCCTTAAAGGAACCAAGCAGGGCAAATTCCTAATGTCCACTCCATATGTTCTTGTCATTGCAGCTGTTATTACTATGTGATTATTCATATAGTATACAAACATGGATGGGCTGCTCACCAACATGCATTAGCCAGCGTGATGTGTTTATTGTCTTTGTCTGAGTTTAAGAATATTTTTTCAATATATGCAATCATGACAGACAAAAATAAATCATGGCCCTTATTCCCAGGAGGCTGTAAAGTCACCAACCAAGGCAGCGGTTGGTGGCCAAAGGCAGAGGGTGTTAAAAATCCCCTGGTTGTAGACTCAGGCTGTCATTTGATGATGACTTTTTATTTAAGTACTTACAACTGCAGATCACTTTCAAATGAAGGTAGATTGCAAGAGTTAGAAGAACTGTCTTATATTCAATAAGACATTATTGGACTTTGCGAAGTTAGAAGAAAAGCTGAAGAGACAATTGATTGAAAAAGTGGACATATACTCTACTATAAAGGCACAAATCTTGGAAATACAGGTGGAGTAGGGTTCATTATAAATAAAAAATGGAAGAATAACATTGTGTAGATTGATGGTGTATCAGACAGAATGGCAAGAATAGTTTTATAACTTAAAAGCAGACACCAAATGCAGATAATTCAGGTTTATGCCCCAACAAGTTCTCATAGTGATGACGTTATAGAAGATTTTTATATGGATGTACAAAAGGCTTTTGATCAGAGTAAACAACTTTTTTAAATTTTTATGGGAGATTTTAATGTTAGAATTGGTAAACAAATGAAAGATGAAAATGATGTAGGTAATTTTGGTTATGGTAATAGAAATGAGAGAGGACATAGACTTGTGGAGTTTGCAAAAAAAAAAAAAAAAAAACCTTATATTATGAATTCTTTTTTTGAGAAAAATGTTAAAAGAAAATGGACATGAAAGCATCCAAATGAAAGTACAGGAGAATTGGATTACATTTTGTCTAACCGAAAATACATATTTCAAGATTGTAATGTTCTTAATAAATTTAACACAGGAAGTGATCACAGACTAGTAAGATGTAAGATACATGTTATTGCAAAACTGGAGAGACAAAAATTGTGAAGAAAAACAATATTTACAGTTGATAATCCTAATCTTCAGAAACATTCTAATGAATTTAATTAGAACTTACAAATCAGTTTCAAGTATTATTAGATTTTGAACATGATTTAGATTTGAATGACATTAATAGGAAAATAAGCGACACACTTTTAAAAACTGCAATAAAGATAGTTGGTAGAAAAAAGCAGCAATTGACCAGTAAAATTTTTACAGAGACTAGAGAATTTATGAAGAAAAGAAGGAATATGAGGATATACAACAATGATGCATTAAAAAAGATTTAGTATCTCGAATTTTGTAAAATGGTGCGGAAAAGAGTTGAAAATGATATAAGAAAGTATAATTGTGAACTAGCAAGGAAAGCTGTAGAAAAGAATAAAAGTCTAAAGAGTGTAAAACAACATTTTGGTATTGGGAGGAAATTTATATCGGCAATAAGAAAAAAAATGGCATTATTACTAAAAAAAGAGATGACATCATAAAAGGTGTAGAAGACTTATATCAAGAATTATATAGTAATAAAGCACAAGTGCCTCCTATACATATTATATCTTATGAATTGCCCAAAATTTTGAATGAGGAAGTGAGACATGCAATTAAACTTATGAAGAAAGGAAAGGCTCCAGGTAATGATGGAATTGCAATTGATATATTAAAAGAAGCAGGTGAAGAAATAGAGATTTTTTTTAGCAAAGTTATATACTAAATGTCTAAATGATAAAGATGTATCAAATGAATGGAAGAATGCAGTATTAATATTAATATTTTAAAAAAGTGATAAAGAAAGTATTAGAAATTACAGAGCTGTCAGTCTTTTATCAGTTATATACAAAATTTTTACTAAGATAATTACAACTTGTTTACAGAAAACACTGGATTTCCACCAACCAAGAGAACACGATGGATTTAAAAGTTGTTTTAATACAGTAGATCATATCCAGGTATTGAGAGAAATTATAGAAAGGACAAATGAATATGAGTTGCCATTATTCTTAGGATTTGTAGCCTATAAAAAGGCATTTGATTAAATAAACCTTTCTTAAGTGATAAAAGCATTGGGTCATCAAGGTGTAGATCCATGATATTGTCATATTTTGAAGAATATTTATAAAAATGCAACAGCAACAATTAGATTACATAATGATAGAATGAAAATCAACATTGAAAAAGGTGTAAGACAAGGTGACACCATATCTCCAAAACTTTTTACAGCAGTGCTACAAGAAGTATTTTGTGGATTACAATGGAAAGCTAAAGGGGTGAAAGTAAATGGAGATTATTTAAGTCATTTATATTTTGCAGATGATGTAGTTGTTTTTGCAAGTAATGCTTTAGAGCTACAGGAAATGTTGCAGGAGTTATCAGATGAAAGTAGGAAAGTAGGACATAAGACAAATGTTAAAAAGACTAAAGTAATGTTTAATAGATTTTTTTCAAAATATGAAAATAAAGATTGATTATCATGAGTTGGAAGAAGTTAACACTTACAAATACCTTGGTCAGATTATTAATACAGATGGAAATATAATGGATGAAATTAATCATAGAATTAAACTTGGTTCGAGTAAATTTGGTAGAAATAACTTGATACTAAACGGAAATATGCCTATGTGTTTGAAAAAGAAGGTTTTTAATAAATGTATTTTGCCAGTTCTTACTTCTGGATCTGAGACTTGAACACTTAACAGAAGAGCAATACAGAGACTTCAGACCACTCAAAAAAGTATGGAGAGATGCATGTTGGGAGTAACAAGAAGGGATCGAAAATGCAATGTATGGGTAAGAGAACAAACAGGTGTTGCTGACCTCATTGAAAAAATTAAATGACTGAAGTGGAGTTGGGCTGCACATATTGTTAGAGGAGATGATAACAGATGGACAATTGAAATTTTAAATTGGATTCCAAGAGATTATAAAAGACCCAGAAAGAGATCACATGTGAGATAGATGGATGAAATAAAAAGTGTGCAGGGATGATGTGGAGAAAAGAAGCTAAAGATAGAAAAAGATGGATTGAACTTGGAGAGACCTTCATCCTGCAGTGGATTGATAATGGTTGATGATTATAAATATATATATATATATATTGAATCATAATAAAAATAGTAAATATAACAATAATAAACTACGAAAAATAGTCTTTCAATCCACAGAAGTACAGTCAGTTAATTTCTTAAACCTGCCTCAACTGCCATTAAATTTAAAAAACAAAGTTGAAAAAAATATCGTCAATTCAAAGCCCATGAATGCCATATTTTAATGTTGGCATCTTGTCTCTTTATTCAATCCACATCATTCCTAATTATAAAAATTGCCTCCTTAATTTTTATTTTTTTATGGTTTATCTCTTCATGAAGAATTTTCACAATTTCAATATCAAATTTAAATTTATTTTTAAATGATTTTTATGATCAAAGAAAAGTGAAGCAGTCATTAAATTATCATTATTCTTATTTTTTACATGTTTATTTAACAATTCATGTTCCTTTAATCTCTTTTCAATACTGCACTTTGATTCACCATATATGACAGCATACACTCACAAAAATTTGATATACAATATTACTTTTCTGCTTGGCAGATATGACATCATTAAAATTATTCACTAATTTATTAACATTGTTTGGAACATAGAATGAAACATTAAACATGTTCTTATATATATCCTTAAAAAATTTCACATGTGGATTTAATATACATATATATCCATTTGGCACAATATTAATATCATCCTTGGCAAAGTATTTTTTGATGTACTCATATATATATTGAAGCAATCTAGAGAAGGTAGACTAACGGGATCTGCACTACAGGGCGCCATCTAGGCATTTGAACCTAGAAAAATTTATAGAGTAGGCAGATACGTAAGTAAAAAAAAAATTTTTTTTAATTCTTTTTTTATATTTTGCATCCGGTCATTAGCCCAAGTCACTAGCTCAGTGGAATAGCAGAGATTTAATAATATAATATAAGAGTATTTATAAAAAAAGGATAAAATAAGCCACTGCCAGTAATTAGCACACAACATTTATTTATGCACATATATATAAGATTTAAAATTATTTTAGTATTAGCTTTACATTTTAAAATTTAACTTATATTTTTAACTTTGATTTTTGACTTTAATTTACATTTAGTTTTTATAAATTTACATTTTAATTTTTTTATAAGTTCACACAGATGGGATTTTAAAAGCTTGTTTTAATATGTTGAGTATAGATCGGTTACATAGATTACAACGGTCAAAAACATTTCAAAATTAACATAAATGATAAAAATATAAAATCATTGATACCGACAATTGCAGAGGGAAATTTATAAGTAACCCAATAGTATTCACCATAAGATACTTGCATTGTCACCAATAACTTAAAAGACATCCGAATAAATACATTTTAGATACTCACCATGAGGTATCATTATTTATCGAATGTCTATATATTTTGATCAAATATGAAATCCAAAACATAATTAACCGATAACGAATCCATGCAAACGTCTATAAGCAACTTAAATTTAATGCATTTTTATTTAGTGTCAAGTATGAATGGAGTACATAGATTTGCATTTGAGAATAAACATTCTATCCCTATTTAACCTTAGGCTAAAATTCGTAGTCAAACTGGCATCAATTCATCTGATATATCGATGTATTCAATGTAATAAAATATGGCAGCACAAAAAGTTAAGAGAAGAAATTGCCTCTCGTCAGATAGGAATATTACATCTATCTGCGAAGAAGAGCAATAAAACAAAAAACTCCATAGAAAAGAACTGCGGTATCTGACTTATAATTCCTTCCATAGGCAAACGGGTGTGTGCGGCATATGAAGCGATTCTGCCCGTAGCAAATCTGTACTACATTTTCTAAATTACACCAATATATCCAATCCATTGACCCAATTTAATCACAAAACAAATAACCTAAGATTACCCTCCCCTAATATAACTTTACAAATCTATACAGCCATTCATGCCCGACTTAAGTTTAACATTTATATAATTTAACTTAACGGAAAACAGAAATCATAATAAAACTTAAAGAACAAAAAATAAATAAATGGAAATGATTTTAAATAAAAAATATCAAATAACATTATTAATATTAATTTACATTGGTCATATAGAATTCTATTTGTATTTTTTATATATATGAAAAGTTTTTAATTTAATGTTCATAAATTATAAAGTTCTTACGGTTTTTTAAACAGCTCATCTTTATATGTTCCTTGCCATTTGAACGTGAATTCCCATGCCATCCTAAAAAAATTGGTATCCATTTAGCTGTTGATTTATTTAATCATTCGGAGGTTTTTTAGTTTAGTTGGTTCTCAATGTAGAAAATGATAGTTCATTTCTTTTTTTTTCTTTGGCAAAACTGAAGGGATTGAAGAGTGCATCTTTTCAATCCCTTCTCCTTCACTTTCGCACTAACACATATCTGTCACATCATAAATAATCAATAATTAATAATTTTCAAACTTGTCCTTTTATATTAATTTGAAGGATTGGATTTACATTACGTCATCGATGCGATGGTCCTTTCGCTGAGGTCCGATTCCATAGGGATTTCTTTTTATTTGCTAAAAGTTTCTATTGTTTTCCTATCGGAGCGATGTTTTTACATTTAAATGCCCAAGGCTGGTTTACATTTAACTAATTAAAACAATTATTTTCATTTCTGATTAATTAATGTGTTTTCCAAAATTAAAGATATATTTTTATCTCTAAATCTTTTTAGGTTTTTGTTTTTAAAATACCTTTCTATTTTTAATAAAGTTTTATTTTAATATTTTTTTTTTATCTGTGTGATTTATATATACGAGTTTAAGATGATATTTAATTTCAATTTTTAATTCTTAAAGAAATTTTTTAAATGCAAACATGTTTAATAATAAAAAAACAATGTAACGTCATCTGTGCTTGTTACATATCAGTAAAGTTGCTTAAAAAAATGATCAAAAAAAATTACTTAGGGTTAGTAATTACGGTACATGATTAACGAAAACATTTACAAATCATCTGGTTAGTAATTTTACAAAAAGACTATATACAAAAAAAAAATGTTTACTATCGTTCTCCTAAGGACCACTTATGTTTACACTTCCTCCCCACTAGAGTTCTATTTTTTATATATATTTTATTTTTAACACAGCATGACAAGCAATTTTTTTAAATTATTTAGGAAGGTTGCCTTGAAGTAAATATGTTTTGAAAGATGTTGGGTTTATGCATGTATATTTGCAGCACAATTATAAATACCACCAACTTATTTATGATTTATTGAAATGCTTACATAGGAATTACACTGAAGTAAATTCCCAAAAGTACTCTCCATAAGGTACCACATTTACCATCATAAACTTACGTGGCTGTGCGCTCCTATACACATTAAAGCATAATTTATATTAACAACAAAAAAAAACATATCAATCACAACCTTTTGACTTTCTTTTTAATGAAATACAGTTTAAAATTATTTATACTTTCTGATGTTTAATATATGTGCTATTTCTTTTACTGGCAGAGCTTTTATAAGATTTAAAATATACAACTTTATGTAAACAGATAAAAATGTTTCATTTTGAGAAGAATTTGTTCAGGGTATACGTGGTTTATTAAACATCGGCCCAAGTTGGGAAAGCCAATTGTAACAATCCGGAGAATAACACTTAACGTAATCTGCACTACAGGGCGCCATCTAGGCATTTGAATCTAGAAAAATTTATAAAGTAGGCAGATACGTAAGTCAAAAAAATTTTTTTTTTTTTAAATTTTGATTCCGGTCGTTAGCCCAAGTCAATAGCTCAGGGAGTAGCAGAGATTTAATAATATAATATCTTATCTAATTATATTCCAATATTAAAAAATAAATAAAATAAGCCATTGCCAGTAATTAATATACAAAAATTTATTTACACACACATATATATAACATATAACATTTTTATTTTAATATGTTTACTTTAACATTTAACTTTATTTTTTTAACTTTTATTTTAGATTTTTAATTTACATTTTAAATTTTATACTATTATTAGTTTGCACAGATTTTTTTAAAATTGTTGAGTATAGATCGGTTACATAGATTTCACGGTCAAAAATATTCCAAATAAACATAAATGATCAAAATACAAAATCATTGATACCGTCAATTGCAGAGGGAAATTTATAAGTAACCCAATAGCATTCACCATAAGATGCTTGCATTAACACCAATAACTAAAAAGACATCCGAATAAATACATTTTAGATACTCACCATAAGGTATCAGTATTTACCGAATGTCTATATATATTTTGATCGAATATGAAAACCAAAAACATAATCAACCGGTAACGAACCCATGCAAGCATCTATACCCAACTTAAATTTAATGCAATTTTATTTACTCATTGTCTTCTCCACTCTCCTAGTCGGCAGAATTTAAAATTAATTTTCATATGCCATCACTATTATGTTATTCATTAGGTGTTAGATATGGGGCTTAGAGAGTGGGTTCGAATCCAGATTGGTCCCTGACCTAAATCTTGGGCTTGACTGTGTTTGAAGTACATTTTGTGAGTTCCAGCTCATGTTGCATGGATAAACAGGTTTTGACTGGCACATAAGATTTTTTTTTTCGGGCTTGGCTTCCCAAGTGGGGCTTCGGTATAAACACCCACATACCCTGAGTACTGAAGTCTGTTTATATATAATTTTAAAAAAAAAGTTGTAAGAAATATAGCTTTTCTTTTTTCCATGTTTGATATGTTTAAAATCATGTGTTCAAAGTGTAAAATTCACTGTTTAAATTTAAAACCCACATACTACAACAATAGTACAAATGTATTTTTTTCTTCAATGTCATATATAAAGTTTTTTGTTCTTGAGACATATATAAAAAAATGTGTAAATAAATCATAAATCATTTAGCACTCTGTCTTATCTGGCACCCTTATAAAAATAAATTTTGCTAACCAGAAGTGAATCAAATGCAAAAATATTGGAAGTGGAGGGTTCGAACTCAGATAAAAAATATTTTATTAATTAACTCATAATAGTATTTTGATGTGCATACACATCTTAATGGCAATGCTGAAAAAGATCCCTTGTTATGAACTATGTCTACTTTGAGGGAGTGTAAAAGTTTGGACTGGTCAGATTCCGAAGGTCCTAAGAGGTTGGTAGCAAAGCAAGAATAGCAATAATAAAGAAATGGTTGTAATTATAAATACACAATGCCTTAGACATATATAAATAGATAGTGTATCAATAACAAAATAATAAATCCTGATTAAAATCATTGGCTCCCTGATATAATGGAAAGTTCCAGAAACGTTAGGTCATTAATGAATGAATAGTAAATTATATTACAAAAAAAAAGGCAAGAATAAAAACTAAAATATAAAATTGTTTTCCCCACTCATCACAGAAGATTACAAAATAGGACTTGTCTTTAATTAACATAGACGGGCATTAAATATCAAACTAATAAATTGTAAATCATAATTTTAATATTTTCTGACAAATAAAATATATGTATGAAATATATATATACTGATAAAATTCTATGATAAATTTTACTTAATTGATTCACTAAAATTATTTATTCTTTCAGAAATAATTACAGGGCTATTTCAAATTGGATGTAATAGTAAGATACTTTTAAAATAATTTCAATGATTCTATATATATATATATATATATATATATATATATATATATATATATATATATATATATATATATATATATATATATATATATATATATATATATATGAGGTACAAAACTAAATGAGCTTTCTATTAATTAATTTACGGAAGGAAGTCTCTTATTGTAATGATTTTTAAATTAAAAAAAATAACAGGGGGAGGATTTAAAGTTAATAGCTAATTGAATTTTGTAGTTGGCCATTTCAGTAAGTCGATTAATCTAAACAAACCAACAAAAAAATAATTTAATTTGCCGCATCAAAATAATGTAAGATTTTATAAGAACTGATCTTTTAAATTGAATAAATTTAAAAGACACATTTTAAACCAAGCCGTATAAACATTACACAGATATAAAATATAAATTAAATAGATTTTGAAAACAAGTAAAATAAAATCAATGGCTTGCAGTGAATTGGATGTTACCTCAGAATCAATCAGTTAGTACAGGCAGTTAATACAGTCAGATCATTTCAGGCTTCCTCAACACAGACAGTCTCTGGCTAGATGTTTAAAGCACTGGAAAGGCATGGATGGGCTGGTGTAACAGACCTCTGAGAAGCAAATGACCAATCTTTTCACCTCATCATTTCTTTAGGCATGATATATATATATATATATATAAAGATTAATAAATGCTTTGTTTCTTGTTTAAAAAAAGTTTTTCTATACAAAAGCTATGTTAAAGCATTTTAATTTTTTTAAAAAAAAAAGAATTGGCTGAAAACATTGTTTTCTTTAAATGAAGAGAGATTTATGCTATTTGAGTTGGTTGAAATAAATCATTATGTTAAATCAGAGACAGTTGGGTGTTTGGGCAGAGGTAAAGCATTAAGATCGGGTGGAGAAAAATGGAAAAAGGAGGGGCGGAATCAGCGTGTATTTCCAATTTAGTAAGAAATAAATAAAATAGAAACTAGTAAACTTATGAGAATGAATAAAATATAGTATTAAAAGTAAATAATATAAAAAAGTAAAGTTTAAAATTATAAATTATAAAAAAATAAAGCCAAAATGGAGGCTCAATGTAAAAATATAGAAAATAGCTCCAAAAATTGTAACAATCTGGAGAAGGTAGACTAAAGGTATCTGCACTACAGGGCGCCATCTAGGCATTTGAACCTAGAAAAATTTATAAAGTAGGCGGATACGTAAGTCAAATTTTTTTTTTTTTATATTTTGCATCCGGTCGTTAGCCCAAGTCACTAGCTCAGTGGAATAGCAGAGATTTAATAATATAATATAAGAGTATATATAAAAAAAGAATAAAATAAGCCACTGCCAGTAATTAGCACACAACATTTATTTATGCACATATATATAAGATTTAAAATTATTTTAGTATTAGCTTTACATTTTAAAATTTAACTTATATTTTTAACTTTGATTTTTGACTTTAATTTACATTTAGTTTTTATAAATTTACATTTAAATTTTTTTATAAGTTCGCACAGATGGGATTATAAAAGCTTGTTTTAATATGTTGAGTATAGATCGGTTACATAGATTACAACGGTCAAAAACATTTCAAAATAAACATAAATGATTAAAATATAAAATCATTGGTACTGACAATTGCAGAGGGAAATTTATAAGTAACCCAATAGTATTCACCATAAGATACTTGCATTATCACCAATAACTTAAAAGACATCCAAATAAATACATTTTAGACACTCACCGTGAGGTATCATTATTTATCGAATGTCTATATATTTTGATCAAATATGAAATCCAAAACATAATTAAACGATAACAAATCCATGCAAACGTCTATAAACAACTTAAATTTAATGCATTTTTATTTAGTGTCGAGTATGAATAGACTACATAGATTTGCATTTGAGAATAAACATTCTATCCCTATTTAACTTTAGGCTAGGCAAACTGGCATCAATTCATCTGATATATCGATGTATTCAATGTAATAAAGTATGGCAGCACAAAAAGTTAAGAGAAGAAATTGCCTCTTGTCAGATAGGAATATTACATCTATCTATGAAGAAGAGCAATAAAACAAAGACTCCATAGAAAGGAATTGTGGTATCCGACTTATAATTCCTTCCATAGGCAAACGGGTGTGTGCGGCATATGAAGCGATTTTGCCTGTAGTGAATCTGTACTACATCTACTAAATTACACCAATATATCCAATCCATTGACCGAATTTAACCACGAAACAAATAACCTAAGATTACCCTCCCCTAATATAACTTTACAAATCTATACAGCCATTCACGCTCGACTTAAGTTTAACATTTATATAATTTAACTTAACGGAAAACAGAAATCATAATAAAACTTAAAGAACAAAAAATAAATAAATGGAAATGATTTTAAATAATAAAAAAATATCAAATAACATTATTAATATTAATTTACGTTGGTCAGATAGGTTTCTATTTGTATTTTTTATATATGGAAAGTTTTTAATTTAATGTTCATAAATTATAATGTTCTTACAGTTTTTTAAACAGTTCATCTTTATATGATCCTTGCCATTTGAACGTGAATTCCCACACCATCCTAAAAAGATTGGTATCCATTTAGCCATTGTTTTATTTATTCATTCAGAGGTTTTTTAGTTTAGTTGGTCCTCAATGTAGAAAACGATAGTTCATTTCTCTTTCTTTCTTTGGCAAAACTGAAGGGATTGAAGAGTATGTCTTTTCAATCCCTTCTCCTTCACTTCCGCACTAACACATATCTGTCACATCGTAAATAATCAATAATTAATAATTTTCAAACTTGTCCTTTTATATTAATTTGAAGGATTGAATTTACATTACATCATCGATGCGATGGTCCTTTCGCTGAGGTCCAATTCCATAGGGATTTCTTTTTATTTGCTAAAAGTTTCTATTGTTTTCCTATCTGACCGATGTTTTTACATTTAAATGCTCAAGGCTGGTTTACATTTAACTAATTAAAACAATCATTTCCATTTTCGATTAATTAATGTGTTTTCCAAGATTAAAGATATATTTTTATCTCTAAATCTTTTTAGGTTTTTGTTTTTAAAATACCTTTCTATTTTTAATAAAGTTTTATTTTAATAATTTTTTTTTTATCTGTGCGATTTATATATACGAGTTTAAGATGATATTTAATTTCAATTTTTAATTCTTAAAGAAAATTTTTAAATGCGAAACATGTTTAATAATAAAAAAACAATGTAATATTGTCTGTGCTTGTTACATATATATATATATGAATCATAGTATTTTCATATAATAAACTATGATAATTAAATATCTGACATTTCAGTATGATAACAAGTACTTTTTCACAGCTCTGAGAAAAGGTTTTGTTGTTGTACTGTTACATTACCCGAGTTAGTAAAAATCAGTCATATTTCACATGACCTATACAGCTTGTATTACCAATATGTAATATATAAAGAGCCTGCTACTAGCTCTAAACAAGCTTTTTTATATAAATTTTGCTATTAGGGCTTTGGCTATATTAAATTGCTAAGCCTACTAATATATGGGATCTCTGAATTTAGTTCAGGCTCATGTAGTTTCTTTGGTTAAAGAGCTGAGTTTGAAGACTTGTAGGTGTCAGAAGATTTGGATCTTTTTTTAATATTTAAGAATTAGATAAATGCTTGGCTTGAGTTAATATTTTGAATCTTATGTCCTAGTTTTTCACTGATGAGAGCCATAGCTCGAAACTGGTCTGGGAATGGGGACCATCATAGATAAAGGCTTCATGTATTTTCTCTTGTAGCATTTATCATAAAAAAAATAAGCTTGTTTAGAGCTAGTAGCAGGCTCTTTATATATTACCTAGTTAGCTATTATATTTTTATTACATGGAAGTTACTGGAAATAATACTATGAATCAATCATTTATCTGAGATAATATTAATATATATATATATATATATATATATATATATATATATATATATATATATATATATATATATATATATATATATGTGTGTGTGTGTGTGTGTGTGTGTGTGTTTTCCAAGAAACGAATACTTTGCCAAAAATGATAATAATTATTTGGTAAATGGATAATAATTCTGAATTTGATAAATAACCATTCAATCATTTTAAAAACGATAAAATAATAATTATTTATCATCATCTACAATGAAGGCGAATATTGCTATAAAAAAATATTCATTAAACTTTAAATACTTTAAAAAGAGAGAAGCTTTTAGAATTTATCTTATTTTGAAATATCTTATTTTAATGAATTTTCTTGGTGGATTTTCTCATTATGAACGTAATAAATAGTAACTTAAAGGCTGTGGAACTCTTTCTGTAAAAATACTGATTAATGCACAGGCAGATTATACCTTTTATATAATTACTTTTTGTATTATTATTGCTGTAGTTTTTTAAAAGTCATTTAATGCTTATATGTATGTAAGTGAAAATATAGATATATAATTAGTAAAAATAAAACTTTTAATAACTAACTTTAAATGTATATTTAAACAATTATAATAAATTTTGATTTAATAATTTGTTTTTGATTGTTTATAAGTGATCAGTTGGCAAACTGGGGAAAAATGCACCTTTTTAAAATGTCTATTGGAGACAACAAATAAATCCATATTTTTTTGTGGTTTAAAAGGTGTAATGTATGAACATCTTTTTGCAGTCCAAATATAATACTTTCTATTACATTGATTTAAAATATTAAAACGTATTATTTAATGTCTTACTATTTATTTTATAAATAAAAATATTGTTTACTATTAATTTTGAGTCAATAGTTTTATTCCATCTGTTAGATATATAATATAATAATAATTAAAAGTCTTATGCAATTACAGACATCCGAGTGTAGTCAGATTTTATTGCTTCTATTAGATTTCAATAACTATTAAAAGTAAACGTAGTCTGTTCAAAGACACCTATTGATATTATTCAAACATAGAAGTTAATCAATAAATTATAGATATAAATTTTATATAATCATCAAGCTTAAATATTTTTTTTCATTCTTTAATACTAATATAAAATTTAATGCATAATACTTAAAGTGTTATTTTATGATTGAATACCAATATAGAACATTATTTGATATATGTGTTATAAATTTTCAAATACATTATTTTATATTGTGTATTAAAATTTTGATGTCCAGTTGGGTGGAAATTTATTTAATATATAATTATTTTTAATAAATTATAACTTTATTCACTGTAAATTTTATATTACTTTTTAGTAGAACTTAAATAAAGTTTTTACTTAAATTTATTCCATTACAGAATTGGTTTACTCAATTTGTGTAGCTATATTTATTTCAGCTAGTCCATATATATTGTTGTAGATTTGGTGTTGTTATAATTTGTTATGCTGCAAATTTTTACATACAAATTTTGTCTATGTAAATAAAATCACTTTCTCTTTGTTCCATTTATCTCTTTACAATATATATTTTTTGCCTAATTCTTGTTATATTAGCTCAAGTTTTGGGATATTCTATAATATATAGCAGAACACCCAGGGCGCTGCATTGAATAGTATCCACATTTTTTTAGAAAATCTGTTTTATTAATTATATCTTTTACATTATTTATCAGCCTATTTAAAAATTAGATGGAATGTTGTCTTATTTTTATTATAATATCAGAAATACAATGTAGAACAACCAAGGTGTATTTTTTTATACTTACAATATTTACTATGATTATATAATTAAAATTTTTATTTGTTTCAGTAGGATTTATTTTTTATATATTATTTTAACAGATTGTCTGTATATATCTTATTATCCCAGTTTTTATCTGATTCACAGATACATAATTTATTGTTTCAATTTTGAAAGGTTTTAGAACCAGAACGTCTATAAGCCATGGTATTTGAAATTGTGAATATATGCTGTTTAATCTCAATTGGCTTAATATATATTATATAATGTATATTTTTTATTCTTTTAATAATTAAATTCAAATATTTTAAGCTTCCATTACCATACTTGTTTTCAATAGTCCATCATAAATCTGATGCTTTCCTTTGTTTTCCATATATGTCTGTTAAATCTTCAACAGATACCACTCAAATATGTCATCAATATAACTTTTTAATCAATCAAATTACCATTTTTCTACAGAAATTATAGCATTATTGTGATTTCTACTTGCAAACATGATACATATAATACCATTAATTTAAAACCCCACAGACTAAGAGATCTTCATTCTGCAATATTTATTAATAAACAAAGCTGCTGTGTTGTTGTTGATCAAATTTAATCACCAATAATAAAATGACTCATTTTACAAACAGTTTTCCTAAGTACATATATATATATATATATATATATATATATATATATATATATATATATATATATATATATATATATATATATATATATATATATATATATATATATATATATATATATATATATATATATATATATTGCTTTATTTTGGTTACAATTCTAATTCAAATCATGCCAGTTTGCAGTCTTTTATTTAACAATATTAATTGAGTCATACAATAATTTAACAGAATCCTTTCTCAAATACAACTCATTTTCTAGCCATTTCATGATATCTATCATTGCTTAATAAGTGAGAAAATATGTAAAGTTATTTCTGAGGAGGGATACATTCTCAAATAACTAATTCTACTGGAAACTTTATTAATATGTTTTCTCAAAGTCATAATAATAAATGTGTGTTTCATCATTTTATTACTATATAAAGCTATTTCAAACTTCACTTTATCCATTTGCTCAATATTTTTTCTTCACATTTTGTCTGATTAAGCACATACAATCTTACTTTCACATAGCTTTCATCAAAATTCTTTAAATAGTTTGATTCATATTGTTTATTGCAGATTTATTAGGCTCTGTGTGGATAATGAGAATTGTTTTCTTAAAAATGATAATTTTTTAGACACAAATTTATAATCTGCTTAATAAATCTGCAATAATTTTAAAATGCAAGTTTTTTATAAACCATCTATCCATTTAGGATCATAGTACAGAATATATATATCTTGCTCAGTTACAATGATCTTCATAAATTCACAATTCTTATATATATATATATATATATATATATATATATATATATATATATATATATATATATATATATATATATATATATATATATATATATATATATATATATATATATATATATATATTAAATTTTTGTTTATTTGACAGGAAATCAAATTTACTTTTATCCTTCATGTGTAAATTGACAAAGTTATTAGGAATTTGAAATTATTTGTTGCGGAATAACATAATAACACATTATTCTTTTATTTCACATATAAAATAAATCAGTTATATCATTTGACTACATGTTTAAAAGAATAAAATATATATAGTAGTCTATTTTTACATTGAAAAATATTGGAAAGTCGTGGGTTTGCACTTTTTAAAAATAAAATTTGTTTCTACTGATTAACAATATTTTTACATATTTTCAATATTGTAATAAATTCGTGATATTTATCTATACTAAATATGTAATAATTCCAAAAATATTTCTTTAACATAAATGTAACAAAATATAGGCATACACATAAAAAACACAGTAAATGTAAAATACAATACAAATTTGGTTTTGTTTTTAATACATTTTCATTTGAGAGCACCATAAACATGACTATTATTATTTCAAGCCAAGGACTGCTTTAAAAATGTTAAAATTAGGATTATCTTCTTAAAAATCACATTAAATATTCCAACAATTACAAAAATGGCATTGTTCAATGTTTTTTTATTCATTTAGCAATGTCTCATATCTCTTTTATTTTAAACTTACAAGTAATTTTACTATACACAAACAAGTATAAATATTTGTTTATAAATATCCAATCTTGTTTGAATAATCCAAAAATACAGATATATATGCAGAATATTCATATTCCTTAGCTCTATTATAGATATTTATGCTGCCTAATTCTGATTGTTTTACTATATATATATATATATATATATATATATATATATAAATATATAGTATATATATTTAATTTTTGATATATATATATATATATATATATATATGATAAACAAAAATGCAAGTTAAAAAACTTGCTAACGCTTGTATTTATGTCCACAGATGGCGTCCTACCAAGACTGCCAATCAAGCGTATGTTTTGTTTACATAAACGTCAGAGTAGTTAGTATTCACTATCTCTAACTATAATTCCACTTTCAGATCATGATTTCAAGCTATTTGCTATCGTCAGTGAAAGACAGGAATAAAGAAACTAGATCTGAATACAAACTCTGAGCGTTTATGAAAATTTCTATTCAGCTTGCAGCGTATGTTTTGTTTACATAAACGTCAGAGTAGTTAGTATTCACTATCTCTAACTATAATTCCACTTTTCAGATCAAGCTGAATAGAAATTGTTTCATAAACGCTCAGAGTTTGTATTCAGATCTAGTTTCTTTATTCCTGTCTTTCACTGACGATAGCAAATAGCTTGAAATCATGATCTGAAAGTGGAATTATAGTTAGAGATAGTGAATACTAACTACTCTGACGTTTATGTAAACAAAACATACGCTTGATTGGCAGTCTTGGTAGGACGCCATCTGTGGACATATATATATATATATATATATATATATATATATATATATATTGCACAGGATAGAAAATATTGTTATTTAGTTCAGGTTTTTCTATTTATTATGTTATATTTTGTTTTGAGAAGGATAATTGTGATGGCAATATATATGTATATAATTACGAGTGTGTATTTATTATAGATATTAACTATAATATTTAAATTACCAGTTCTAATTTAAATTTAATTTGTTTTTAAAAAAAATGTTTTAAAATGTTATATTATATTAATGGTTATTTATCTGTTTATTTGCTTAATAGATTGTCAAAGTAAATTTTTATGATATAATAATTATTTTTTAATTTGTTATTAAAAATATATTTTAAAATTGCTAAACAATAGTGTTGGAGATCATAAAATCAGCATGGGATTTATGGAGCAAGAGATCATGAGGATTTTTTTAAAAAAGCTATTGTTTAATAAAAACTACTTGAACTACTAAAAAGGAAAGATAAAAGTCATAACTGTCTATTGTCTTTTTCCCCTAAAATTATTATTAAAAATTTCATTACAAAACTTATAGGATGCAGGTTAAATGCTAAAGATGATTGGCTGAATACAACATTATCATTTTGGGGCATTTGCCACATCTATGTACCAATATATATTGCCATTGGAATCTTGTAAAACATGGAATCTAAAGTAAACTGATGGTCACCATAAATAAATAAAAAATAGCTGTCATTTTTTTAACAATATATATATATATATATATATATATATATATATATATATATATATATATATATATATATATATATATATATATATATATATATATATATATATATATATATCTTATTATAGCTGTTGAATTTCTTCATAACTCAAAATAATAATCAACTTAACTGAATACATAATTAAAAAATCATGAAAATGACTGGAAACAAATCTATTAATTTAATATGTACATATTACAACATTTCTTCCAGCCATTTTGTGATTATTATAATTAAAAGCACTAGAAATAACTGACTGGCTTAAAAAGGATGCGACACTAAAGCCATAGATGGTAACCTAAAATTTATCCTATTTTTTATTGTCTATTTTATTTTAAAAACATTTAAATGTAGTTTTATACAGAATATGCAAGTGAAATATTTGAAAACTCATTGTAAATTTCTTTTAAATGTTAAAAATCTTAAGAATGATGAAAGTAAGTTATATATATATATATATATATATATATATACTTACGTTATATATATATATATATATATATATATATATTGTAACGGTAAGAAAAGTACACTTGCTTTAACCTAACCTAGAGATGCAGATAGAGGGGGTTCGAACCTCACCTACTCCTCTAGATTGCTACTAAGCGACTTACTCCCCAAACCTCACTAGAATTTAATCTTAATGTATGCCTGGTGGTCAGGGAGAGAAGAGACCATGAAAAGGAATTTTTACATATGTAATGATCAGATGTACATACGTATGTTACAAAAGAAAACAATACTAAGTGGTTTTATTTATAGTGAATGAAAGATAACACAAACTTTTTATTATTTACATTAAAAGAATTCATACAATGTTTTATTAATAGTGTCACAGGCTATTTTCACTGCAACTGGATAGACATATTTGAAAGATCCATTGATTGTAATGATAAGAACAGACAAAATTTTACATTATCATTTCTTTCTTTAAAATATTCCAGCAAATGGAAGTGTTACATAAAAGAAATCAAGAGAGAGAGAGAGAGAGAGAGATGATTCATTAACTCTGTGGTTGGAGAACATAGAAATAAATAGGTGGTCAAACTCAACTAAACACTTTGGACAGGTTTAAATCACTGCCCTACTTATGAGTTAAGAAGAATGATAAAGTGACCCCAGCAGGAATTTTCAGCTATAATTGAAACATTTTGATGATATTTTGAGAAAGATTTCCTAATAAATATAAATATATAAGACCATGCACAAAGGCGAGAGCCTATTGTGGGCTGTGAGGCTCGAGACATACCAATTACCAAGAGGTTAACACAAGACCGGATAGCTCTCTGTCTCTAATCTAGGTTAGAGAGAAAAATGGAACCCTTTCTCTAAACGCGTGACCCGGATTCAGGATCGGAGTTTTATTGCTTATGTCCAGTTACATACATTGAAGGGACTGAAATCGACATGAGATCAAAACATTTTATTTATTTTAAGAAGATCCAAATGTAGGTATGTTAACCTAAGCAAACTTGGCAAAAAAGAAGCACTGTAATTTATGCTGAGCGGCTCAGTAGATTACCCGAGGCATGATCCCATATAAATATGGTCAATGACCTTTAAATTTAGAAAAGAAACCCTCTGCAAAATATAAATATTAAGAAAGCTCAACTATCACTGAAAATCCGCAGAAAAGTAGTAATTTTCCTTTTATAAAATTCAGATCACTAAAACAAGAGGGCGAATATTTTATTGATTTAGTTGAATTTTAACCAACACACCCGAGAGTCAATACTATTTAATATTTTTTAATACATATTGTCAAAATGTACTCTCTCTTATTACTAAAATATAAATGCGAACATTTTATTTCACACTCTTTAGAATATAACTTTAAATTTGTAACCCTTCATTGACTAAAATATACAGGCATTTGATAAGGATCTTTCTTTTATATATATATATATATATATATATATATATATATATATATATATATATATATATATATATATATATATATATATATATATATATATATATATATATATATATATATAAACTAAGTTAAAGTTTGGAAAGTTTTATAATAGAATATTTAGCAATTTAAATCTTGATTTTAAAATAGTTTCGTACTTTCTATGATTTGCTTCCTTTTCTTTTTAAATAAATATTTATATAAAATAAATAACTTAATTATGGGAGTATAATGGCAGAAAGTTAAATGAAGTATTTTTCAATTAAATTAATAAGAATTATGGCTGCCATTATATATAATAACCCCTCCCATTACGATATAAAAAAAAAAAAAAGCAATTAATGAAATATAATTTCACAAAATTCGAATACATAGATTAAAAAAAACATATATATATATAGAAAAGCATAAATATACATTGAAATTGAAAATTACAAAGATATTTTAATAATTTATGGGAATGTTACCGGTAACTAGATGGGTGGGTCAAAATGAGTTCATTTGATGTTTCCCCGCAGGTCTTCTCGGTTCTTCAAATTTGTTTTTCCATGTTTTTGAAGGCAGATTTTCATGGATACAAGGCAGATACTTTTGTTCTCTGGCTGGCTTACATGATTATGACTCCTGCATCAGGAACAGCTCAAGAGAGCGAAGGCAAAGAAGTTACCCCTGCATTTTTGCAGAGCAACACATTTCTGGATTCTTTTATTTATATGTTGAAAGAATAGAGTGCAGCTTGAAGTAAGTACAGCAAGCAAGAGTTCTCTATATTGTCCAATCTTTCAGCAAAATTTTTTCCAACGAAATTCTTAAGGTTTCTCTCTGACCTTCAGCACAGGTTACCAGCAAGCATAAAACCCTGAACAAAAGAAAAGTTCTTTATTTATATCCTTTTTTCATTATGTTTATAATCTGCTAATTAGTAGCGAATCATGCCCATTGTTTCAAATTTTTCCTGTTATCTATTTTTATCTAATTCAGGAAAATGTTTTACTAATTAAATTCCTTTTCTTAATGGATTCTATTTAATTAAGAAAGTCATCGAATTCTACCAAATATATTTTAAAAATAATTGCAATTGTAATTTTAACTTTCTATATTTTATTTTATTAAATCTTTTAATTTAGGCAACTATTTGAGAAAACAATAAATTTAGTTTGAAAAAGAAACATACATTCACTGTGGTTGGACTTAGGGTCTTAGTTAGTCCACAGTGAATGGTGAAGCCAGCATATATATATATGCACAGCTTCAATATATGTTAAAACGAAGATTTGCATGGGTTAAATATATAAAATACATATTTTGCGGGTTCATCCATGTTAAAAACTTTTAATATTAATATACTGACATTTCGACTTGGTCACACAAGCCATCCACAGAGTTATAAAAGGTAGAAAGATGGTTGTAGAGGCACTAAAATCACTGATTTGAATAAAATATTAAAACTCACCAATAGCAAAAAATGTTAAATTTAGGAATGTTTTTAAAAAAAATCTTTCCAAATAGGAGGAAGTTTGCATGTATCATCTCGCTTATTGATACAATCTGGCCTTTTAAGTATCTCAATGGCTTCTCTAATTTTGCACTGGTAGAGATTATCACATCTGGATATAATCCTGGTACTAGATCATATCCAGATGTGATAATCTCTACCCAATGCAAAATTAGAGAAGTCATTGAGATACTTAAAAGTCCAGATTGTATCAATAAGTGAGATGATACATGCAAACTTCCTCCTATTTGAAAAGATTTTTTTAAAAAAACATTCCTAAATTTAACATTTTTTGCTATTGGTGGAATTTTAACATTTTATTCAAATCAGTGATTGTAGCACCTCTACAACCGTCTTTTTACCTTTTATAACTCTGTGGATGGCTTGTGTGACCAAGTCAAAATGTCAGTATATTAATATTAAAAGTTTTTAACATGGATGAACCCGCAAATTATGTATTTTATATATATATGTGTTTATTTATTTTCGGCATTTTATAACTTAAACTATGTGAATATGTTGTAATTATGAATACATATAAATATATATATATATATATATATATATATATATATATATATATATATATATATATATATATATATATATATATATATATATATATATATATATATATATATATCTTTTTATCCTTTATTTGATTTGCTGTTTGTATACAGGTGTACTAAATAATAAATGTCATTTGTCAATTTAAATTGAAAAGCAATAAATTAATTTTCCTTGTAGAAACATACAAATTTTAGAGAACTGAATTTATAAATAATATTATTGTTTAATAATTATCTTAGTTCATTAATTAATACTTTTACAATCTGGTTGAATTCATTCATATCCACTAATTATTAGAAGTTAAAAATATTTAACATTCCAAACTTTTGTGCATTATATCTTAATGCCAATAGTTCATATGCTAGTCATTATTTTTATTTATCATTCAGTCGATTCACTTTTAAATTTCTTTGTTGATAAAGATATTACTTATTATTTTTTGAGGTAAAAATTATGGTTATAACTTTAATCAAATTTTCTGAAGTTTTAACTTAGTATTAGTAGTTGTAAAATACCCTTAATATGTCAGGTCTTATTTATTATAGTTATTATTATTGTGCTGGATAGAGCAAATGAAATTCCCATTTGTATTGCAGTTGTCCATGAGTTGATAGTACTTATATTTCCAGTGATTGTAATCACATATTTTTAAATACCTATTTTTGTTGTTATCAGTGAGTCTCTCCATATATATTTTTGATGTGCTGAGATGAAAAGTTTAGGCATCTTATTTTGCCTCAAATGTAGAGGTTATTTTGGAAGCCACCATGCTTTTTATATATTTATGCTAGTTGCATTATGGAGTATTCTTTTTTGGGTCTATCACTCATGAGATTTAATTAAAACTAAATTTTCCACCATAGTAGGTGGAGTTGCTTGTATTTTTTTAGTATGTTCTGTCAAGATAAGTTTGTTTAAAGAATGTGATTCCTTTAGGATGCACTTAGTTATGTTAGTGCTTTAAAGTATAATAATGTCTATATTTTGTTCTATCATGATTTATAATCATTCACAAACCAACCAACAATATTTTATAATTGTAAATGTATAAATTTTTAAGCATATGACGAGTTGGTGTAATCCACACATGTTACATATATGTTATGATAATCTAGAACTTCCCAATGAAAGTGTCAATTACTTAGTTATTGTTAATTGTTTATTTAGATAATTTATATTATATGAATATTGAATTAATAACATTTATATGTGTGTATTTATGCCATTTTACAAATCCAAAATTACAAATTTGAAATAAAGTTATATCATTTTTTTTATAAAAAATGATTTTGAGTTTTATTTGAGACTTATTTATTTTATTTTATTAAATTTTTACTTTTTTTTTTTTTAGTACATCAGTTTCACACCAGCAAATATAAAAGTTAATTACAACATACACCAAATCTTTTAAAAACTTGTTTTTTTTTATTTTTTTGCCACCAAAATGAAATATATATATTAAAATAGATTTACAACGTTTCGACTATTTCTTTATTTTTTTCTATAGTCTTTTTCAAGGAACTAAAAATATATAAAAAAGAGAAAAAAAATCCATAAAATTTTTTAAAACAAACAAAAATAAAAATCCAGTCACATTCACATACTATTTTGAAAAATATATTCTTTACTTACTATGATTTCTTTTCCCAACAGCATCCAACTTTACATTTTGCCTAAATAAACATTTTATTGTTACAAAATATAGTTTTTTATTATCTTATCTTCAATTAACACATTTTTACATTCCTTTCTTGTTAAAAACAAAAACATTCTATTAAATTTCACAAAATATTTTTTTTCTCTTCTCTTTTCATTTACATTATAATATTCTATTCAGAACAGGATTTAACATCTTTATGTATAAACTTTCCTTTTCAAATCTTTCTTTTTGTTTAATTATATATTCTAAAGGGATAATCTTAAAATTGACATGAATGTATAATTAAACAAAAATAAAGATTTGAAAAAGAAAGTTTATACATAAAGATGTTAAATCCTGTTCTGAATAGAATATTATAATGTAAAGGAAAAGAGAAAAGAAAAAAAAATATTTTGTGAAATTTAATAGAATGTTTTTGTTTTTAACAAGAAAAAAATGTAAAAATGTTTTAATTGAAGATAAGATAATAAAAAAAACTATATTTTGTAACAATAAAATGTTTATTTAGGCAAAATGTAAAGTTGGAAGCTGTTGGGAAAAGAAATCATAGTAAGTAAAGAATATATTTTCCAAAATAGTATGTATATGTGACAGGATTTTTATTTGTTTTAAAATTTTTTATGGATTTTTTTTTCTTCTTTTTATATATTTTTAGTTCCTTGAAAAAGACTATAGAAAAAAATAAAGAAATAGTTGAAACGTTGAAAATCTATTTTAATATATATTTCATTTTGGTGGCAAAAAAATTAAAAAAACAAGTTTTTAAAAGATTTGGTGTATGTTATAATTGTTTTTAAAAGTATTTTGACCATTTTTAATAAAGATTTAAGGTGAAAGAGTTTATTTTTATTTATTTCAAATATAAAAGCACTAAATTCTTGGTAATTCCCATTGAATAGATGTATTTTGGATTCAATAAACTTACTTTTGTTCCAAATAATATTTAGTATATAATTAATTGTAAATTAAGTTAACCCTGAGAACTAATTAATAATGTATTATGGTCAATGCTCTATGTTATTCAGTTTATTTGTATAGTTAGCTGATATAACAGTATATTTTTTTAGCATATTCATAATGTGGCAGTTTATTTTCTTTAGTATATGTATAACATTCTATTAAATAGGTTATCCACTTCTGAAATGTGTCATATTTATATTAAGTTGAATGATGAAGATATGTTGTTTCTTCTTGCATTGCACATATATTCTATTATAATTAACAAATTAATATGAAGCTTGGATAATTCATGGCTGTCTCATAAGATATATCTTATCCAAATCTTTTTTTATTTCTAATGTAGTCTATTCATTATAAATAGTGCAATTTATAGATTACAATTATGAATCAAATAATTTTAGAATTAATGTATTCCATTAGAAATGTTGCATCATTGTTAGATTAGACAATTAATGATAGGTGATTACATATAGAATTTCAAATTATACTTTTCATTATAAAAGTTTCTCAACAATTTAGGCTACATTATCTATTATTTATTTCATATATTATTATTTTACTACAACAAGCATACCATCATTTGGGTGTATTTAATTAATGATTAAATTTGATGCTATATATAACATTTTCCATTACAATTATCATCCAACATTTGGTGCCTTCTTTATTCATTAGTGTATTTTCATTTGAGATCATTTAGACAACATATATTCCATTACAATTAGCACCTAAATGTAAGACTTAATTAATTATGATTCATTTAGGAGGATGGAAAATAATACCGTTAGATTATATGTTCTATTACAATGGGCACCATCAATGTGCAGGCATGATTAATTAAGGACTGTTGATAGTCTTTCCATTACAATTGACAAATAATATTGACAGGTATAATATTACATTTGCCATAGTGTCAATCAACATTTTTATAAGCCAAAAGGGTCATAATTTTTCAAAATTAATGGGACACTAAATAGCTATAGTTATAATTAAAATTGAGGTGTTTCTGTTTTACTTGGATGTTTAATGGGTGTAGGGTAGTGGCAGAAGGAGGACAAGCCTGGAATGATGATGATTATTATATATACAATCCTTATATATAATATATATATATATATATATATATATATATATATATATATATATATATATATATATATATATATATATATATATATATATATATATATATGATCAATAGATGATGTTTTACCAAAACCACCAAAACAAGTACAAGTGTAAAATTTGTTTACATAAATGACAAAAGAGTCAGAATTAACTATCTCTTTCATTTTCTCACCCTCATGTCAGCTGATTTCAAGCTATTTGCTATTATAAGTGAAGGATAGAGTTAGAAACTAGATCTAAACACTGACTCCAAGTGTTTATGCAAAACGTTTCTATCAGTTTGCAAGCATGAATTTTTCAGACTGGTAAAGTCTTCAAATTCAGCCTAACAAGGCAGATATCTATATGGGTCTGATCTCAGTTCAGTTTCACCACATAGTCAAAGTCTCATTGCAAGAAACCTTTAAAGGTACATTTATGAAAAACAAAAACAAGTTATTCACGTAACTTGCTATCACTTGTTATTTATGATCAATAGATGGCGTTTTACCTAAACCACAGAAACAAGTGTAAAATTTGTTTACATAAACAAGAAAGGAGTCAGAATTAACTATCTCTTTCATTTTCTCACCCTCGGATCAGCTGAATTCAAGTAAATATTAATTATTAATAAAATATTGGTGGCTTAAATTCATCGATTTCTACTTAAGATTTTTAAATATATCATAATGTCAATGATTAGAAACAATAATGCCTAGAGACTAGTCACTTCAGTTATCTGGTATCTGGCCTATTTCAAACCCTAGTTAGAAAGCCATTGTATCATCAATAAACAAATTATTAAGGACAAACTCAGGAAATAACATCAAGTGGGTGAATACACTGGTAACTCAATAAAATAATTTCAACTTTTGTTTTGATGTCAAGTGTATATTTAAGTAAAGAACAAGTAAATATGGTCTAGCAGGGCACCACTAGATTATCTGAACCTAGACACAGTTATATCTTATAACCTTTTAACATGTACCAGGTTTTAATCCCATTTTGGTAATTTATTTCTAACAAAATGGAGTATTTTACTTTTAGACCCATATCACTGTATACACTAACATTTAGGTAAACATAAAACATCCTTAAACTAAAGTGGTGTATAAAAAATTCATCATACAGAAATCATTTTCTAGATCTTAACATAATAAATGCATTTCAATATCTTTATAAGTTTTACTAGTTCAGATTATACTATTAATTTAGGATGACAATTCACATATTTTTGCATGATGTAGATGATGGAATGGGGGTTGTTATAATTACTCATGAATGTCAATGAAATACCATGAAATCACTATTTATTTATGGCCTTAAAACATTTATCTAGCTCATTAATTCAAACATGATAATAATGATGATAATAGTTCCAGTCACAGCTTCAGAACTAAGCCTACGCATAAAATTTAATTTTTCAAAAAATTCAAAACTATTATTTAATCTTAGTATATCTAATTAGATCATAAGTAATTAATCTTCCCTGTTCATGATGAATGATCATAATAAATAAAGTATACTCTCAATGAAATATATATGCCTCATTTAATAAATCAATTTAACATTTATTAATGCATTACCAACATATACAAACAGTTTAAAGATAAAACTAAGAATTTATATGAATAAGCATGATAATAACAATAATTGATTATTTGGCAATCATAAGATTAATTTTAAGTTCTTCCCCCTTTCCTGTCAAAGATATAATGTATATAAAATTGGATAATAAGTTTGATAAAGTTTTCTCTTCACAAGAAAATACTTCATTTAAAAGAATAAACAATCTTTTGGCACACATACTTTGGGTCTTTATACATCTAAACTTAACATATAAAGTAGAATGATGAAGTAGAAAGTGTTAGTTAAATCAAAAAGAAAAAGATTTTCAGATACAAGTTTTTTAAATTGCTTCCCCCTTTTCCAGTTAAACTACTCCTAAGATCGCTATACCTTAAATCAAAGCAAAAATAACCTAATATGTTTAATTCTATATATGTCTATTATTCTTCCATTCACATGCAATTATATACATGTGACAAGTTAATATATTACTATGCATGTGTGTTTATCCCATTATAACTAAAATATTGTATTTAAAATAAAAATAATAGAAAAATAATATTTTACATATTAATAAACATTTCATAATTTTAGATTGGTATACAATAATACCCTTTAGAAAATAAACTACATTAATAAGATGGGTATAATAGCTTTAGCATACATGAAATTATACTCAAGGTTATAGCTATTAATATTGAAGAAATTTTTGGTTTCAATTGATTATGGTTGTGTTAAAGTTCTGAGAAAAAAATATAAAACTTAATTTCTAAAATTTTAGAATACTATTTGATGTCATAAAAGAAAATAAATAACAGAAATTCATATTACCAGTCCAAAAGTTCAAACGTAGCTTGTTTAATGTTCATACTTTTGCAGCAATCAATTTTCACAATTTGCTGGAACAGTTTCTTTTTCTTGAGGCTTGTAATTATTTAATAGTGATGAAGATGGTGATATTAATTGCTTTCCTGGGAATCATATGGAACTGGAAATTTTCTTCCCTATCTTGTTAAGCATAATTCTTCCATTAGAGTATATCAGTTGTTCTCTCATTTGCAATTTTTTTTACTGGGTTTAAATTCAGTCATTGAAATAATTGTACTAGATGATTTAATTTGTACTAGATGATTTAATACATATCAGTCAATTAATCATTTATTTTCAGCTTTAAAATGCAGGTGGATGTTTTCTTTTACTGAAAACATGGCATTTCTTTCAATCAGTCATCAGATGTAGGATATTTAATTTCAGACAAGGCATTTTTGTTCCTATATATTATGCTGGCTCTGTGATGAATCAGGGATTTTCCTCAGAAATGATCTATATTTTTTAGCCTGCCATCCTTATATTTTCACTCTTCAAAATTTTTATATTTAAAAAAAATGAATGAAAAAGTATATCTGGCAGAATTAAAATGCTTGTCTTTCTTAGTTTCAATATTTTTAAAATCTCCTTAACTGATTTTTTCAGACTGGTTTTTATAGTTTATTTTTCAGCTAATTCGTTTAATTAGATTCCTAGTATAACTTTCTCTGGAAACATATTTAAAAATCACACTACCTTGATTTTTCAGACTAATCTTGTTTTGAAGGAAAAAATTGTTTTAATCCTTTTTTTTAACATCTCTGTCACAAATATAACACCTAAAATTTGAGCTGTTTTCTTTGATCAAGCTGATGGGAAAATTTTTAAAGCTAGAAGCTTCACCATAACAAACTTTAAAATAAAAAAAATAATTTAACATATTTTCTTTTTTTTATTTTCCAATATGTAATAAAAAATGTAAATTTATGTATGCAATGTACACACACACACCCTATTATTCAAATTATTTATAAAACTGGGCTATAAAATAAAGTAAATGCTTTTTAGAAATTTATAGTTTTTATATCTAAAATTAAATTCTTAATCTTCAAACTGCAAACTACAACTTTTAAACCCCAAATTATAATCATAGAAAACAAAAATAGAAAATAGAATAAAATATTCGAATTTGGCAAATGCAGGTTAGCTTTGAAGAGAGTTTAATATTTGAAATATACAATGATAATTAAACAACTTACACACACACTGCCTATTATATATGTGTTATAACTTTACTTTTTAACAAAAAAATTAAATATTGAATAATTAAATGTGTGTACTATTCTTTTTGAGTTTTTTATCAACACACAAACAACTACTGAACATAGATGTTGCCCCAACACACAAACAACTACAGAACATAACTGTTGCCCCACTCTCTTTCTGTCCTAGGCTTTTAGAACTGGATCTTGTATGGTTTAAACTTGGGTGCCCTACAGCTTCCTTTACTATATAAAAATGTGATGATGATTATTGTTCCACATTTTCTTTCATGCACATTACTACAAATTTAGCTACTAACTAAATTATAATGCCACTATATATATATATATATATATATATATATATATATATATATATATATATATATATATATATATATATATATATATATATATATATATATATATATATGTGTGTGTGTGTGTGTGTGTGTGTGTGTGTTAGTTCCTTTAGATTGATTTTCACTTCAGCAGGTCTATTTATAGTAGATGAAACCATGGTTGTGTAAGGATTTTGATAAAATTTTGGATTTAATCTAGTTTGCAATATTTTATGGTTTTGCATTTTTATTTTTTCTAATGTAGTGTTAAGAAGTTTTGGTTATATATATATAATTTTTATTTCATTTATTTTATCATATTATTTTTTTAATATTTAACTCTAACATTATATACTCACAGTTTTAGATGTTATTATTATTATTATTATTATTATTATTATTATTATTATTATTATTATTATTATTATTATTATTATTATTATTATTATTATTATTATTATTATTATTATTATTATTATTATTATTATTATTATTATTATTATTATTATTATTATTATATTAACATTCAATATGCATAATTTTCTTTAACATATATTTTTAATATATATTTTATATCCATCTTTTACATATATTTCCAAATCATAACTATTAAATTTAAACTTCTAAATTTCACAGTTACATTTTAGTATCTACCTCTTCCTACTTTCTATATATTTAAATTTATTTATTTTTTTGTTGTTTTTTCAGACCCAAATCTCTATTTAATACTGGCTTAATATTATTAATATAAATATCATTTATTTTTTTATCCCTTTTATTATTTGTAAATTGTATCATCTTTATAGAATCTATTTTAAACTTATGCCCAGTTTCTAAGGTATGTAAATGTAGCCACAATTTTTTATCATATTTAAGTTGTAAGAATATTTTACATATTAAAGTCTTTCTTTCTCCTATATAATTTACTTTTATATTATGAATTTGATACACTTTACAATAAAATTTGTATATAATTTTTATTATAATTATTAATATATTTATTTTAAAATACTAATCATATTATTCTTTTTTATTCACTGAGCTACAATTATTATATTATTAAATTATTTATTAATTTTACCTATAACTTTATTTAAATTCTTAACTACATAGTTATTTCTTGTATTTATACCTATATAATTAATTTCATGTATATTATTATTACTCCTTTTTTTATTTATTAATATTTATATAATTTATCATATTTTCTATTAACCTCACATTTTTTATAAATTTATTTGAATAATCATTATTTTAAAATTGTTTTTTTTTTTATTAAATTTATTTGTTTAACATAATATTTTTTACTTGAACAATAATTTACTGCTCTATAAATTCTAGATTGTATTATAATTTTATATTTGTATTTGAGGGTCAATTAGTTATATTATTATCTATAATATTTTTCTTATGAATTGATGTTTCAATCCTAAATTTCTCTTCTTTATTTGACCTATTTAACTTTATGTCTAAATATGTCAGCATATTTTTTTTCTACAGTGAATTTAATAATTTATCCATTTTATTAATGTCTTTTATAATTAAATCTAAGTCTTTTTGTTTTATTAAATATCAATAAATAATCATTTATATTTCTTTTAATAAACATTGGAACATTATTATTAACATTAACTTCTCCAATTCTTCTTTACTCCACTTAATGCTTCTCTTATTAGTAAACCTTATTTTAGTTGATAAAACCTATCTTTAAATTGAAATGTTATTTTTTACAACATATTTTTATAATCTTGTTTAATTGTATAAAAAAGATTAAAATTTATAATATATAAAAAGGTAATAACTTTATAAAGGGTATATAAAGGCATATATTAGTATATAAATAATAATTATAAATTACAATATAAATATATATTCATGTATTTGTATTGTGTTTGTTATAGTTCTGAAAAAGATTTCTGGGGAAATCAAAATCATCAATAGAGGACTGTAAAAAAGCATTGTAAGAAATAATAAAGAACATAGATGATATTAACACTATAAATTCAGTTTTATATACATTAATAAAAAGAAAAAAGAAAATCAATAATGAGTTATTAATTTAGAATATGAATGATTATATTTATTGTTTCTAAAATAATATTTAAATAAAATCATTAAATTTACATGTGGTGGTAGATTTTCTAATTATGATGTTTATGGGCTATATTTGATATTACATGAATAAAAAAAGTTTATACTTTATTAAGCTTAAAATCACTTTGGCTTAAATAAAATTTTAAATAAATCATAAATATGTTTTGTCAGGCTGGTGATTTAACTAACTTAAACTTAATTCTACTAAATATTATTTATTTTAACTCAACCTCAAGTATGTTTCTATGAATATTATCTTCAACTACTATGGCAGTAAATCCATATAATAGACCGATTTATCAAGTAGCTTAAACTAGGACATGTACATATAAATGTGCACACACTTAGTTCACAATAAATAAGAAGAATGCTTCATCTCTTAACAAATATTTATAAATACATGCATAAACAAATCATCTATATATTTTCATAAGTTCATCATGTATAATATCTCAATAAAGAATACATATTTTTCACCCTGGAAAACATAATATATGTAAATAAAATCAAATTATAATTGTATATACTATTGTGTTTACATAATTATTAGACAAACACTATCAGTAAATAATCATAAATCTTTGAATAAACTATGAACATATATTTCATTTGCTAATTATTAAGATAAAAAAAAATCACCCATTGGGATTTGTAATAGATAAGAGAAGGTTGATACTATTGACATCACATGACAAAGGAAATTATATATATATATTAATTTTATACATACATATATACTCTGTATACCTATGACCATACGTTTATAAATATGCGAGTATGTGTGTAATGTTCCAGAGTGATTTTATAACGAAAACAAATAAGGAAATAAGTAATTTTATATTTTCTTTTTATAACAAAATTATTAAATAATACTTTATTTTTTAAAAAATTATGAATAATAGCCTTTTCTTTCAATCAAACAATCAATTTAAACCAATTTTATAAGAAAATTGATTAGTTATTTACCTAGTTTGAAAAAAATATAATTGAAAAAGCGATTTAAAAATATCTTAAAATTCTTTTAGAAAATAATTACTTTATAAGAATTCATACATTATGTTATTACTTATAATGTTTAAATGATGTAAACAATTTTTATAAAATTGCTTGTTAGTAAAAAAAATCAAATCAGATAATGACTTATAATGACAGAAAAAGATGATTGAAAATTACGATTTATAATATTTCTGTTCCTTTTTTTTGTAATCATCTTTAAACAATCTTTGATATAATTTTTGTTTGGAACTTATTTATAATACAGACAAACATCCATATCCATATACAAAACTATGAATTAAAATTCACAGTTATCTTATATTTAGAAATATTACCAAAGTCACCACTTCTTTTATTTTACTAATACGTATATTGGTGATTAGTTTTCTTTATGAGATGACATGGAGAGTTGAGGATCGTGTGAAAGTCTGAGTTTAAATCCCTTATATATTACACATATATGTTCAGGTATGTGAAAGCATGTACAGTGCATTAAGTTACATATTGAAACATAGTGTATAACAGGTCTACCCATCTCTCACATATGTATGTAAAAATGGATTATTCTCTGGTACATGAGGGGTCAAAATGACTAATGTTAACATTGGTAAAATGACAACCTTGATACTAAAGTGGGCTTTGAATGTTTCATCATCATACTTTCAATAAAATGGACAGCTGAAGAGTCGTGGTTTGGAATGGTTTGAAGCTTCTTCATTAAAGTATGAACATTGGATGTCTGAATATAAAGCTGAACACTAATTGTATATATGTGTGGAGATGGTAATCTGGGGCAAATTATGGGTGCTGGTTTAGCATAAACTATGTGTATTAGGGATTACTTATCTTTTCAACATGTGTATGATTAGGTGGATCAGCAATATAATATGGCATGAAGAGTTGAGGGTCATGTGAAAATCTAAGTTTGAAGTCTTTATATATTATTATATCATATATGAATGCAAATTATCCATTCTACCATTTTGATTGTCCTACAGTCTTCATCAGAGCTCAGATTTAGTGAACAAAATAAAATACATAACGATATAAATAATAACAGAAAATGTAATCAATAAAATCAATTTATCATCATCATCATCAACCATTATGAATCCATTGCAGGATGAAGGTCTCTCCAAGTTCAAACCATCTTTTCTGATCTTTAGCTACTCTTTTCCACATCTCGCTGCACACTGTCTTATTTCATCCATCTATTTCACATGTGCTTTACTTCTAGGTCTTTTACAATCTCTTGAAATCCCATATATGATTTCAATTGTCCATCTATTATTATCTCTCTAGCAATATGTAAAGTCCAATTCCACTTCAGTCTTTTAATTTTTTCAATGAGGTCAATAACACCTGTTTTCACTCTTATGCATATATTGCATTTTCAATCTATTCTTGTTACTCACAACATGCATGTCTTCATAAATCTTTGAGTGGTCTGAAGTCTCTGCATTGCTTTTTTTTCAAATGTTCAAATCTCAGATCCATAAGTAAAAACTGGAAAAACACATTTATTAAAAAACATTTTTTTTCAAACACACAGTTATATTTCCTTTTAGCATCAAGTTATTTCGACGCACTCCAACCATGTTTAATTCTATGATTAATTTCATCTATTATATTTACATATGTATTAATTATCTGACCAAGACATTTGTGTCTGTTAACTTCTTTTAACTAATCATAATCAATATTTATTTTTATATTTTGATAAAATCCATTGAAAATTTTTTTAGTTTTTTTTTTTTTTTTACAATTATCTTTAGTCCTAATTTCCTACTTTCATTTGATAACTCCTGAAACATTTCCTGCAGCTCTAAAGCATTATTTGCAAAAGCATTTACACCATTTCCAAATCTAAGTGACTTAAATAATCTCCATTTACTTTCACTCCATTGGATTACCATTTTAATATACAAAATAACTTTTTGCAGTACTTCTGTAAAAAGATTTGGATATATGGAGGCACTCTGTCTTATACCATTTTCCATTTTGACTTTTCTAGTATCACTTTGTAATTTTATTATTTTTTTATTATTATTTTTATAAATATTCTTTAAAATATTACAATATGCTAGATATTTACCTTGAAGATTCCATGCTTTAATCACTGAAGATATTTTTATAGAATCAAGTGTCTTTTCATAATCTATAAATCCAAAGCACAAAGACAACTCATATTTATTTGTCCTTTTTAAAACTCCTCTATATACCTGGATATGATCTATTGTACTAAAACCAGCTTGTTTTTTTGGTTGGTGGAAATCCAATGTTCTCTGTAGATGAGCTGTAATTATTTTGATAAAAATTTTGTATAAAACTGATAAAAGACTGATAGGACTGTAATTTCTAATATCTTCTTTATCTTCTTTTTTTAAATATTAATATTAATATGACATTCATTCAATCATCTGGTACATCTTTATCATTTAGTATTTGTTATGTAACTTTGCTAATTTTTTTTCTATTTTTTCAACTGCTTTTTTTAATATATCACTTATAATTTCATCATTATGTGGAACCTTTGCTTTCTTCATAAATTTAATTGCATGTTTCACTTCATTTAACATTTTGGGTGATCCAGAATACGAGGTACTTGTTGTTTATTACTATATAATTCTTGATAGAAGTCTTCTACCCATTTAATGATGTCATCTCTTTTTTTAGTAATATTTCCATCTTTTTTTCTTATTACAGATATAAAATTCCTACCAATATCAAAATTTTGGTTTATATTTCTGAGACTTTTATTCTCTTCTATAGCTTTCCCTGATAGTTCACACTTATACTTTTGTATATCATTTTCAATTATTTTCTGCAACATTTTACAGAAACAGAAGTATTCAATGCTTTTTAGTGCATATTTTTTGTATATCATCATATTCCTTTTTTTCTTCATAAATTCTCTAGTCTCAATAGAAATTTTATTGATCAATTGCTATTTTTTCTATGAACTATTTTTGTTGCAGTTTTTAAAAGTGTATCAGTTATTTTTAATTTCATTCAAGTCTGAATCATGTTCAAAATCTACTAATACTTGAAACAGATTTGTATGTTCTAATTTAAATTCATTAGTGTGGCTCTGAAGACTAGGAATATGAACTGTATATATTATTTTTCTTAATAATTTTTGTCTCTCTAGTTTTCCATTAACATGTATCTTACATCTTACTAATCGATGATCACTTCCTGTGTTAGATTTATTAAGAACATTACAATCTGCAAATATGTATTTTCTGTTGGTCAAAATATAATCCAACTCTGCTGTTCTTTTATTTGTATGCTTCCATGTCAATTTTCTTTTAAGATTTTTCTCAAAAAAACAAAAAACAAACATAATATAAAGTTTTTCTTTTTCAGTGAATTCCACAAGTCTATTACCTCTCTCAGTTCTATTTACCATAACCAAAATTACCTACAACACTTTTATATTTCATTTGTTTACCAACTCTAGCATTAAAGTCTCCCATACCAATTTTAAAATATTGTTTACTCTGATCAAAAGCCTTTTGTACATTCATATAAAAATCTTCTACTACTTCATCACTATGAGAATTTGTTGGTTTATAAACCTGAATTATCTGTATTTGATATCTGCTATGTATAACTAATCTCATCACCCTGTATGATACATCATCAATCTCCACAATGTTGTTTTTCCACTTTTTTATTTATAATGAATCCTACTCCACTTGTATTTCCAAAATTTATGCCTTTATAATAGAGTACATTACCATATTTTAAATTAATTTTCTCTTCACCTTTTTTATAACTGCACAAAGTCCAATTATGTTCCATTTAATATAAGACAGTTCTTCTTATAATTCTTGCAATCTTCCTTCACTAGAAAGTGATCTGCAGTTGTTAAGTGCCTAAATTAAAAGTCATCATCAAATGTCAGGCTGGATCAGCAATCAGGGGATTCTTAGCACCCTCCACCTTTGGCTACAAACCACTACCTTGGTTGATGACTTTACAGCCTTCTGGTAATAAGGGCCATAATTTATTTTTTTCTATCATGATTGTATATATTTATTGGAAAAATATTTATCATTTACACATACCTTCATTTTGTCTTAACAGAAAAATGAGAAGAATGACCATGGTGTTTATTGATCTTAAACTCAGAAATAAAAATCCAGTAAACTCATTATTCTGGCTAATGCATATTGGTGAGCAACCCAATCATGTTTGTATACTATGTGAATAATCACATAGTAATAACAGCTGTAACAACAAGAACATATGGAATGGACATTAGAAATTTGTCCTGCTTGATTCATTTAAGGCCTCCAAGAGGAATCAAAGGGTCTGCATTAAGTTAATAGCAAACTTCTTTCTGAAGCCAGAAAATCAATTATATATATAAAACTATAAAAATATATACTATGACAGTTACTACCATTTTGTAACGAAAAAAATACTATAACAGTTACAAGTATCTTAAGACTCAAGGTACTCATTTGTAACTAACAAATAAATATAATGGCAGCCCTTTATATAACTATCCTAAATATTGATCTAGTCACTACAATCAGGAGATAAAATAAATTATCTGATTTATAAGCAAACAAAATACAACGAAAATAATTACTGGTATCATTCTTTTAATATTTAAAATATTTGCGATATTGGAAAGTCATTGTAACCAATAAAATATATTAAACATTGTCACTATATAAATAAATATTAGCTTTTAGAAACTGAATAAAAATTATAGTAAAATCAATGAAATGCATTATGCTTATCTCCAATAATAATTTTTTTTTCAACAAAGAATCCTTCCCTTTCCTCTTTCCACCTATATAAGACAGTTCATAGTCGCACATACTGTTGCTATTTGTAACTACTTAAAATATCAAACGTGAAATATTATATATTATCAAGTGGGGAAAAGGCATCCAACTCTTTTATTCAGTTTACTTATGTACATGTGTTTCACCTGGGTGCCACTAGGCTAAAGATATATTATTTTTTCATAGTGTATCTGGTTAAAACCCACTTGGTACATTCTTTACAACACATGCACTTGGATGAACTAAAAATGACATTTTTATATTTTATCTGTGTCAATAAAAATATAAGATGACAATACCATAAATTTTCATTTAATATTTTTACAGGTGTTACCAGCTCAGTTAAATACATGCATAAATGCTCTTGCTAATGGCTGACAAACAAACATAGTGAGGACTATTATTTTTGATGGCCTTTAAACCTATTTACTTAATTTATTTATTTATCATAATATAATGGTGATGATGAGGATGATGATTCCAGCCACAGATTTTGCATTTAACTCACAACAATAAATTTAGCTATTATGAACCTATAACACATACTTATTTAAAACATTATATTTAAACTGGGATTTAATTATTAGTATTCACCAGTGATGTTGACTGAACATAATGAATCTCATGCTCTAAAATGTAGCCTTTTATAAGTTTATTGTTATTTACTTAAAACACTATTATATTTAAAATGAGAACTTAATCATCAATATTTACCATTGATGATAAATGATCATAATGAATCTCACCACATGATATCTAGATTTTTTATAAACCCCTATTTACTTAAAACATTATCTACATTCGAATATCAGCCTTTCAAGCTAATTGTGAAAATGCTTTGCAGTGTTAATAATAAATGAATACTTTCTCACCAATACAAGATATAGTATTTATGCAGGAATAAAAGGAATCCTCTTATCCCTACAACTCAAATATTTATATATGAGCAAATCTGAAGTACTGGCAAAGAAAGCATGATGATAGAACAGTCACTTTAAATTACTCTATACAATGTCTGAATGAATGACGTCGATGAAATTGTCTAGAATTTACTAAACGTCATTCCAACTGAAACTTAATCATATATAAATAAGCATTTATTTTATATAGCATCTGTATACAATTGTATTTACATTTGAATATCAGCCTTTCAAGCTAATTGTGCAAATGCTTTGCGAGTGTTAATAATAAATAAATACTTTCTCGCCAATACAAGATATAGTATTTATGCAGGAATAAAAGGAATCCTCTTATCCCTACAACTCAAATATTTATATATGAGCAAATCTGAAGTACTGGCAAAGAAAGCATGATGATAGAACAGTCACTTTAAATTACTCTATACAATGTCTGAATGAATGACGTCGATGAAATTGTCTAGAATTTACTAAACGTCATTCCAACTGAAACTTAATCATATATAAATAAGCATTTATTTTATATAGCATCTGTATACAATTGTATTTACATTTGAATATCAGCCTTTCAAGCTAATTGTGCAAATGCTTTGTGAGTGTTAATAATAAATAAATACTTTCTCGCCAATACAAGATATAGTATTTATGCAGGAATAAAAGGAATCCTCTTATCCCTACAACTCAAATATTTATATATGAGCAAATCTGAAGTACTGGCAATAAAATCATGATGATAAAACAATCACTTTAAATTACTCTATACGATGTCTGAATGAATGACGTCGATGAAATTTTCTAGAATTTACTAAACGTCATTCCAACTGAAACTTAATCATATATAAATAAGCATTTATTTTATATAGCATCTGTATACAATTGTATTTACATTTGAATATCAGCCTTTCAAGCTAATTGTGCAAATGCTTTGCGAGTGTTAATAATAAATTAATACTTTCTCACCAATACAAGATATAGTATTTATGCAGGAATAAAAGGAACCCTCTTATCCCTACAACTGCAAATGAATAAATGACATTATAAAGTATAAATTGACAGATTGCTCAAGTACCATGTTTAGCTCATTAGATAACAATAATAAAAGAACATGTTAAATTACAATACAAAAAACATAAAGATAATAAAGAATTAAGTTTAATAGTTTCAAAATGTATGTGTCTATTGTTATGCAGTAATGATAATTAATAATACAATCAATAAACCAACTTTAATGTTTAAGTATTAAAAAAAGAAAAAAGTATTTGACTTATAAAAAGAGTCTCATATGATTACTTTTAATAAGTAAAAAGAAAGAATTATTAAAATTTTAAAGTTACCATCCATTTTCAGTTCTTACTAGTGTCCAAGTTGAAATAACAGAATGCTCTTGACTATAGCTTCTGACTGCATTTGTTTAGCTTGCTTTTACCATTTCAAAGTTATTGCAGGCACTTTTAATGAACATAAAAGAAATCTTTAAAAACTGATTTATAGGTGAGTTGAGGCTTGCTGTGTGAATTTTATACATTTTTTTCTCCCTTCCTTTAAGGATGATGATCCTTTAATAGGATATGGGATGAAAAAAGTAATATCTGAGACAGCATGGGTGGTTGACTTTAAACATGGCCATTCTTTGGGTATTGAAAGAAATATGTATGAGTGTACAGACAGACTATCCAATCAACTCATGATGTTAGATATCTTTAGGGACAAAATAGCAGTTAACAATGCATCTTTCACTTTCTTATAGCTAGAAAAATACACACACACCATTTTTAAAATAGTAATTTGTGAACTCTCCTTATAATAGTTTTACTGTTCAGCACTTTTAAGGGACTCAATACCTATCAATCCTCTAGAATATCTTAATTGCTCTAGTGTTTATACATCAGCACATCTTCTATATTATTTAAAACAAGATTTGAACATTTTTGCTTTTAATTTTCCTCAGTGAAAGAAATAAAAAATCATATCTGTTTCTCAGAGCTTGAAAGATACTGAATATTGACCTTTTTTCTCTGTTTCTCACACAACTTTTTATATGCCACTTTTCTGCCACACCCCTAGCCTTTCCACATTAAAAATATTGTTTCTCACCAAAAAAAAATGTTATTTTAGAAATAAAACAGAAATTCTAAAACTGATGACAATTAATGGTCAAGTAACAAATAGAAAATTAATTGTTCCATTGATTTTCAAACATCCCCTATTTTTTGACAATTTAAAACTCAGAAACTAAAAGAAAAAGAATAAAAATCAAAATTTATGCGTAATTAAACAGATTGTCTATGTCTGTAATTTATACATTCATATTTATCCTAGAAAAAAAACATGTGGCCATCTGTTGAACCATAACTATGACCCCTTAGTCTGATTTTATTTTAAAGAAAAAATAAGCTTCATAATAATAAAACTTCATTTAATATTATAGACTAATGTATCTAATATTATATCATAATATTCATTTCTTACTACTGCTTGCTAATAAATATTACTTATTAATATTTATAATACACACACAGAAATATATAAAAATGTTTTGATTTAATAATGTATGTAAGAAAATGAGATTCTATACCTACAATATATATACATAATACATATTTTGCAGGTTCATCATGTTAAAGAATTTAAATATTAATATACCAACATTTCAATTTGATCACACAAGTCATCTACTGAGTGATAAAAGGTAGAAACTTGGTTGTAGAGGCGCTACAATCCCTGATTTGAAAAAAAAATATTAAAGTTCCATAAATAGCAAAAATGTTAAATTAAGAATGTTTTTCAAAAATAAATATTTCCAAATAGGAGGACATTTGCATGTATCATCTCGCTTATTGATACAATCTGACATTTTATGAATCTCAGTGGCTTCTCTAAATTCGCACTGGTAGAGATTATCATATGTGAATATGATCCTGGTATTGGAAAAATTAATTTTATGACCTGAATCTATAGTATGGAGTGAGAGTGCTGATAATTATGAGTGTTGTTTAACTGCTTAGCATGCTCATATCTCCTAACACTGATATAACAATTACTCATACCTATGCAAAAAGCTTTACAATTTTCACACGATATTTGACATAGGTGACACTATTGTCAAGTGGAAACATGGAAAAAATAAATTAGATGAGTTTTTACATTTAAATAATATGCATCCTCATATTAAATTTACAATGGAGACAGTCTGAAGGACAACTCCCTTCTTTGATGCTCTAATCACCAGGACACTAAAAGTTTATCTTTTTGATTTACTGAAAGAATACACACAGAGACAGATATTTACATGTCCATTCTCATCATCACTCAACTCAGGTAGTTTTCATTGCCAATATACTTTTAAATAGAGAAATTAACCTTTCAGACAAGTCACATCTGAATGAAGAAGTAAATCATATTAATAGTGTTTTATTAGCAAATAGTAATAATTATAAATTTATTAAAAAAAGCCTTATTTGAAGGCCCAAAATGGATCTAAATAGGAAACAAAAAGATGATAAATCAGCTATTAGTATTTGTGATCCATATATAAAAGGAACTACAGGCAGTATTGGATGTATATTAAAATGCTATAATATAAATACAACATTTTCTACTCATCAAAAGATCAGCAATATATTAACCA